>RCUC01117716.1:0-19995 GCA_003697995.1 Taxidea taxus jeffersonii
AATTTATTTTTTTCTTTTGTTGTGCTTTTAGTGTCATACTTAAGAAACCTTTGTCAAACTCAAGGTCATGAAAATTTTCACCAATATTGTCTTCTGTTACTTCTGTAGTTTTACCTTTGAAATTTGGGTCTTTGACCCATTAATATTTGTATATGGTGTGAAGTAAGGTTCTAGGTTCATTCTTTTACAGGTGGATAGCTTGTTGCCCCAGCAAACATTTGTGAAAAGACTGTTCTTCCCCCATTGAATTGTCTTGGCACCTTGTTGAAAATCAGTTGACCACATCTGTTTGTGTTCATTTCGGGACTCTCAATCCCAGTGATCTGTATCTAGCCTTATGCCAGTATCACAGTGTTTTCGTGATTATAGGTTTGGAATTGAGAAGTTTATGAATCTTCCAACTTCATTTTTAAGAATGTTTTGGCTATTCAGTCCCTTGAAATTTTATATGATTTTTATTTTATTTATTTTTTAGAAAGATTTTTTTTACCTATTTGAGAGAAAGAGAAAGTGCCACACACAAATGGAGGAGCAGCAGGCAGAGGGAGAGGGAGAAGCAGATTCCCCACTGAGCAGGGAGTCTGAGACATGGGGATTAGTCCCAAAACCCCAGGACGATGACCCTAGCTGAAGGCAGATGCCCAACTGATTGAGCTACCCCACGTATGAATTTTAGGATCAGTTTTTCCATTTCTGCAAAGTAGGCCACTGGGACTTGTGTGTTTACCATTTTGATTCCCTTCTCATTCCCTTTTGTTTATGTTTTTTTAGATATTTTCTTGGGGATCACAATTACCTTCAATTTATGACAGTTGTTTCAGTTGATACCAACTTTTAGCATCAGTACCATATAAAAACTCTGCAATTCAGTCCTTTTATGTTATCACAAATTATATCTTCATATCTTATGTACCCACTAACATAGATTTTTCATTTTTTAAAGTTTTTTTTCTTTAAATATTTTATTTACTTGTCAGAGAAAGAGCAAGTTAGTACAAGCAGGGAGAGCAGCAGGCAGAGGGAGAAGCAGGCTCCCTACTGATCCAGGAGCCCAATGTGGGACTCGATCCCAGTACCCTGGGATCACAACCCAAGCCGAAGGCAGCTGCTTAATCGACCAAGCCACCCAGGCGTCCCAGATTTATAATTTATGTGTCTTTTAAATCATGTAGGAAATTAAAAGAAGAACTGCACACCAAAAATACAATAGTGCTGGCTTTGATATTTAGCTCTGTCATTTTAACAGTGATTTATTTGTTCATATGACTTCCAGTTACTGTTTAGTGTCCTTTTACTTTAGCCTGAAGGACTCCTTCTAACAGATCTTATAGGGCAGGTATAGTGGCAGCAATCTCCCTAAACTTGTGTTTATCTGGAGATATCTTGATTTCTCCTTTGTTTTTTGGAAGACAGTTTTGTTGGGTATAGAACTCTTGCTTAATGGTTCTTTTACTTCAGCATATTAAATGTGCCATCCTGCTGCCTTCTGGCCTCCATGGTTTCTTGTGAGAAATCAGTTGTTAATCTTAACAAAGATCCCTTATATGTACGAGTGGGTCCCTTTTGGTGCTTTCAAGATTCTCCATCTTTGGTTTTTGACAGTCTGATTATGATGTGTCTCAGTATGCGTTTCTTTGAATTTATCTTACTTGGAATTTGTTGAACGTCTTGTATGTGTAGATTCATACCTTTTATCAGATTCAGACCTTTTTTTTACCATTATGTATTCAAATATTCCTTCCGGCCCCTTTTCCCCTCTTTTTCTGGGGCTCTTATATGTATATGGTTCCTTTGATGGTGTCTCACAAGTCCCTTAGCCTTCGCTCATTGATTTTTTTTTTTTTTAATTCTTTTTTCCTCTGCTCAGCCTGGATAATTGTATTTGAACTCTCTTCAAGTTCTCTGCTACTTCTGTCTGCTCCTGTCTTTGGTTGAACCCCTCTAGTGAATTTTTTTGTTTCAGTTATACTTTTGGCTGCAAATTGGCATTTGGCTCCTTTTACTAATTTGAATCTACTTATTGATCTTCCCTACCTATCAGGGCATCATTCTCCTGGTGCTCTTTAGTTCTTTGTCCATGATTTCCTTTTGCTTTTTGAGCATGTTTAAGACAGTTGATTTAAAGTCTTATCTGGTAAGACCACTGTCTGTGTTTTCTCAGGGACACTTTCTTTTACATTTCCTTTGTACCTGTGAGTAGACCATGCCTTCTTGTCTCTTTGCATGTTTTGTAATTTTTGTTGAAAATGGGACCTTTTTGAATATAATGATGTACTTAGAAGAAGAAAGAAAACTACAAAAAAAGTATTCTTTGGGTCTTTGCAGTTTAGCTCTGTGTTGGGACCCTCCTCACCCAGGCTACTTACAGCTCTCCCTTAGTCCTCACCTCCTGCTTGTGCTGGGCATGACCTAGCTAGAGGTGAAAGTTTACTTCTTCTCAAGTCTTCCGTGAGTGTGTGTCCTTCCCTGAGCATGCAGGTGGCTCTCAAGTTCCTCCATATATTGCAATAGCTTTTCAGAGCCCTTGTTCATCTCCCAAATCTCACTCCCCTGCTTTTCCACTAAAGCTTTCAGCATATCTACTGTTTGCCTCTACTGTTATATTTTGCCCCAGGTGGAAGTGTCTCGTCCATTTGGCTTTCACTGTTTTTGAGGAACTTTTTTTTTTTTTAAGATTTCATCTATTTATTTGACAGAGACACAACGAGAGAGGGAACACAAGCAGGGGGAGTGAGAGAGGAGAAGCAGGCTTCCTGCCCAGCTGGGAGCCTGAGGATGTGGGGCTTGATCCCAGGACCCTGGGACCATGCCCTGAGCCAAAGGCAGTTGAGCTTAACAACTGAGCCACCCAGGTGCTCCTAGGAATATGTTTTTGAGGAACCCTCTGTCCTGATAGAGTTCTGAGTTTGGTGAAACCAAGGGAATGTGGCAGTACCTCACGGAAACTTCCAGAACAAGGAAACACAGTTCCTTGGGAATAATAAGGTTCACTGCGCTGTGTCTGGAACCAGAATCACACTAGAATATGTGCCATCATTAAGATTGGCTGCTGTACCGGGGGCTGGGATGGGTGGGGCCATGATAAATTCAAAGACACAGAGAAATTCTACCCTGTTTCAGTGGCCTTTCTTCTGGTTTGATTTGGTTTCCAGAAATCATTGACTGTCTTCCAAAGTTCTGATAAGGTTGACACTGACAGATTTTGACAAGATTTTCACCTCCACTGTGAAACTAAGGTCTAAGTAAAAGCCATTGGAATGGTGATCAGTGGCTGTAGGAGAGGGGTTAGATGAGAAAACAGGATGCAAAGTGTTAAAGATAATCAGGTAGGAAACCCATTCAAAAAAACACGGTCAGTTTTATTTTTACTTTTCCTTTTAAAACTTGAAACCATTTTGGCCGTATCAGTTTGAAAATGATGGTGTGTGTATGTGAATTGATTTCTACCTTAATTAGCACAAGCTTTAAATTTATATTTGTGTTTATTCTTTAGATTATACATTTAATATTTATTTTATTTCAGTTAAATGCCCATATTTATTTTTTATATTCTTTTTCCTACAGAAGGTTTGAAGTCTCAAGTTGCCCGCCACAGTCTAAACTATATTCAGGAAATAGGAAATGGCTGGTTTGGAAAGGTAAAATGTTGTTTACATCTTTTTTCCCCCCTCCTAGTTATAATTTTTAGAATTTAAAGCTAATGAAGAGTTGTATTGTAGGACATTCCATATTCTCTTAGTTGCTATGGTACCAGTTAAGTCTACTCTTTACACCCTGAAACCACACAGGAATGTGAACTTCATTGTTTCTAGGTGCATGCCTTTTTCCAAGAAGGTCTTTTATTTATATATCAGATACTTTTCTAATTGTTGGCATAGAACAGTAAGAAGGGACGAGAGGCTGGAATTTCAGAAGCTCTTTATCCTCCTCAAGGCAAATTATTTGTTTTTTAATTCTTCTCTCTTTCTCCCCACTCTTCCTTATAATACTTAAACCACTTTAGGATTATAGATACATAGTAGTATTATAATGGCATGGCAAAGAACTGTTCTCTATTTCTTATAGGCTGTCAGTGGACAAATAGAAACAGTGGTTTGTTGATCTTTTTACCAAGGGATATTCAGAAGGAATAATCATTATCACAGCTATTTCTGTGATGTAACTAACAGTCATTCTGTGTAAAAGGTTCCTGAGTGGCAGTTGCCTCATAAGCAGGGTGGTCAAGACAAGAAGAGGTGTTTGCTCAGTGATCAGCCATCTTATGCGTCTTGGCTTTCCATCAGAGTTGTCAGTCCTGTGTCTTTGATGTCATCCAACCTTTATTAGTGACCAAATCTTTAAGCCATTTAGCAAAACCTGTTGTGCATCACATGTTGTTTTTGGTGCTGAGGGTCCAGTGTGGAGGAAGGTAGGTGAAGTCCTGGCCTGTATGGCAGTGAGGAAAAGAGAACCCTTGCCCTGATGAAGCTGAGACCTCTTGCTGTGGCAGGGTGTTGTCGGGGTGTGGTGGCCAGCGATCAGACTGCAGACAATCAGGAGTGGGAGACGGGCTTAGAGGGGTGTGGGGGAACCAGGTGATGTGAGATAGAGTATATGCATTTAGGGACTTTTACTCAGAGTGAGCTGGGAAAGTACTCCAGAGTCTGAGAGAGGACTGCTGTGATCTGGCTTTCTGGTAGAGGGATCACTTGGGTGGTTACATGATGGAAGACGAAGGGGAAGGTGGGAAAATTGGCCAGAAGGCTGCAGTAGTCACACAGGGAGAGATGCAGGCAGGCTTGGACTTGAATGATAGCATGCAGCCATGAGAAGTGGGGTGTGTTAGTGTGGATTTTCAGATACGAGCATGCGAGACTGGGGATCAATCGGATGCAGAGTCTGGAGGATGGCTGCTTATGGCCTGATAGGTGGGAAGAACAGAATTGCTGACAAGTGAAATGGGAAAGATTAAGGAGAAGCAGGCATGGAGGAGGAAGTCAGGAGGTCGCTTTTGGTTAGGTTAGATGGGATGGCAGTTAGGCATCCAGATAGAAGTACGGAGTGGGCAGTTGGGGTTCACATCTGGAGCTCAAGGGAGGGGTTCCAGGCCAAAGATACACGCTTGGGAGAGCTCTGTCTATAGCTAGTATTCAGAAGTATGAGACTAGATGGAATCACCAAGACTGTGACTTCAAGAAGAGGGGGAGGCACAAGGACCGAGCCCTGAAGGTCTGCAGCAAGGAGAGGTCAGCACAGGTTGGTGATGGAAGCTGAGGCGACCAGCCAGTGAGTAGGAAGGGGTGCAGAAGAGTGGGGTATTCTGAGAGTCTGTGAAAATGGAGTGCCACGAAGATGAACGGTAGTAAATGGTGCTGGCAAACTAAGATGAGGATTGGGAGAGGTAGAGCCCAGCACGTGAGGGCCATAGGGTTGTCATAAGAGGCTGTAGAGAGGTCACGTGCTCGTGTGTGGTAGGCACAAGGGAGAAAGTGGAGACAGCACATTTAGACAACCCTGTCGAGGAGTCTTACCGTAAAAGGGAACAGAGAAATGGAGTACAGACTGTTTGGGACCATCCGAGGGCCAAGGGAAGGTGTTAGGTTTTTGTTTTGTTTTTGCTTTGCTTTGCTTTGGTTTTTATAGGATGTGCAGCTCTTTTAGCCTCTTTACATTAGAGTGGAGAAACTGCTACTGCAGGAGAGAGGAAGGGGTTACTGTAAGAGTGCTCTTGAAAAGGGAATAAAAACAGCGTGTGGATACAGGTGCAGGTGGATTTGGTGTTGAAATGAGGATGTTCACTTCTGGATATTTCATTCAGTGAATAGTATATGACTTGGTTAATTATCAGAATTCCTTGTTCTGTTTATTGTTCTGCCTTTACATTCTTAATAAACATGTTATATTCTGTTCAAAGCCTTACTGTCTATTTCCAGGGCATTAAAATTAATCTACTTGATAAAACTGTTAAAAACTACTTTAAAAAGAAGGCTTTTAGTTTTGATCATTCTAAATTTAAATAAAAAGTTTTACTTCATTATTTTCATCTTAAATATTATGTTTTGAAATGCCTTTGCATTGTCCAGTATTTATATTTGTTGTTTTACTTATAATGTGTTCTTATTTTCATACATTTTTTAAAAAGATTTTATTTATTTATTTAAGAGAGACAGAGAGAATGCACACAAGCAGGGGGGAGGGCAGAGGGAGAGGCAGGCTCCCCACTGAGCAGGGAGCCCGATGCAGGACTCCATCCCAGGACCCCGAGATCATGACCTGAGCTGAAAGCAGACGCTTACTGACTGAGCCACCCAGGCGCCCCCTGTCATTCTTTTTTTTTTTTTTTTTTTTAATCTATTCTATTCTAGAGAGAGAGAAAGAGAGTGAGAGCACAAGCAGGAGGGGCAGAGGGAGGGGAGGGAATCCCAAGCAGACTCCATGCTGAGCGTGGAGCCCAATGCAGGGCTCGATCCCACCACTCTGAGATCGTGACCTGGGCCGAAATCAAGAGTCAGTTGCCCAACTAACTGAGCCATCCAGGCACCCCATTATTTTCATTTATTTTGTATTCTGTTCACTTCAGTGTCATATTTTTTTCTTGTGTTTTGACTGAAGTTTTAGTATAAGATAAAGGTCTGGAATAATTGGAATGCCATAGATTTTTAAAGTTATAATGCAGTGAGAGTGTATTTGTACATTGCCTTTGTGCCAGTTTACTTTCTCTTATGTGAAGGAGACAAAATAACACAACCCAGATGAAGTGTTTTGGGAAACATTTGAGTTATGTTGTAACTGAACTTACAAATTACTCTTCTGTGATGTCATTGGTCATATCTGTGAAAGTATGGTACAATTTTATAATAAATAAAAAAGAAGTACAGATACGTAAATGAGTGCTTCAGTTTCCAATGAACGGCTTCATGCTGAAAGAAAATGGTTTCATTTTTCAAGTTTTTTCCTGAGGTAGTATTTTCATAGTAGAAGGCATAATTGTTGCTTCATTTATTTTCCTGTACTCTGTTCCTGATAATGAGACATACTTCTTTACCATTTTGAAAGAAGTGAAGTGAAAAACTGTTCTTTGGTTTTAGGTCCTCCTTGGAGAGGTTTACACGGGCACTAGCGTAGCAAGAGTAATAGTGAAAGAGTTAAAAGCAAGTGCAAGCCCCAAGGAACAAGATACTTTTTTGAAAAATGGAGAACCTTACTAGTAAGTAAACTTTAATATGCGTTCTGTAAACATGGTCTGTAGTCTGTTGAAAATCAGGTCTTTAAAATGACTTTGCTATTTAGCATATTTCAGTCATCGTGAATTTAAAATTTAGTTCACTATTTGAACAGTTCTGCTAGCATGCTCCCTAGTGAACAACACTGTGACTTTTATTTTCCAGCATTCTTCAGCATCCAAATGTTCTTCAGTGTGTTGGACAGTGTGTAGAAGCAATTCCCTATCTCCTGGTGTTTGAGTTCTGTGACTTGGTAAGTTTTGAGTGGGAATTCAAGGTCAGGCATTTAAAAGGTTGTATCCAAGTGGTTTTGGCACATAGAAGTGGTGGATGAGGGACTGCTTTCACTTCTGCCCCCCATTTTTAAAACTTTGTGATGTACTAAGTCATTGCCTTTGAAAATACTGTAAACCGACACTTAAGTGTTTTATATTCCATCCCTATGCTAGGCTGTTTGCACACATTACATTTAATCATATTTGTCTACACTTTATATATATATATATATGATTAAAGTAAGGTTCACAGAGATGAAGAAATTGTTGTTTATCGAGTACATGGCAGAGCCAGAGCATGGATTCAGGATCGCCATTCTGAGCTTGAGGTCTTGTCTCAGCTAGGTACTCTGAAATACTTTTTCCCCATTAACGTAATCTTGCAGAGTACTTGTGGCCTGTCAGGTTTTAATTTTTTTATTTTTATTTTTTAAATATTTTATTTATTTATTTGAGAGAGAGCATGAGAGAGAGCGAGTGAGCAGAGAAGGGGGTGGGGGGAGAGTAGAGGGAGAGGGAGAAGCAGACTCCCTGCTCCACAGGGAGCCCAACTCGGGGCTTAATCCCAGGACCCTAAGATCATGACCTGAGCCAAAGTGAAATGCTTAACTGACTGAGCCACCCAGGTTTCCCGACCTGTCAAGTTTTAAAAATAGTGAATGTATGTGCCATTTATATTTTTAAATAAAGAGATGATTTTTCTTTAAAGATTTTATTTATTTATGAGAGAGAGAGAGAGAGAGCGTGAGCATGAGTGAAGAAAGGTCAGTGGGAGAAGCAGACTCCCTGCTGAGCAGGGAGCCCGATGCAGGACTCGATCCCAGGACTCCAGGATCATGACCTGAGCTGAAGGCAGTTGCTTAACCAACTGAGCCACCTAGGTGCCCCTAAAGAGATGATTTTTTAAAAAAATTTTTTTTAAAGATTTTGTTTATTCATTTGACAGAGATCACAAGTAGGCAGAGAGGCAGGCAGAGAGAGAGGAAGGGAAGCAGGCTCCCTGCTGAGCAGAGAGCCCAACGTGGGGCTCGATCCCAGGACCCTGGGACCACGACCTGAGCCGAAGGTAGAGGCTTTAACCCACTGAGCCACCCAGGCACCCCAAGAGATGATTTTTTTAACCGAAAATTAATAGCTTCATTTCTTAGCATGATAGTACTACTTGCTGAGATTTATAGTTGGAAAAACTTTTTATGCAGTTTTTATGAATAATAACTCTTATGTGAAAATTTCCTGTAATCATCTGTTTTTAAAAGCTGGGTTTTGGGGCGCCTCAGTGGGTTAAAGCCTCTGCCTTCAGCTCAGGTCATGATCCCAGGGTCTTGGGATCATGCCCCGCATCAGGCTCTCTGCTCAGCAGGGAGCCTGCCTGCCTCTCTCTCTGCCTGCCTCTACCTACTTGTGATCTCTGTCTGTCAAATAAATAAAATCTAAAAACAAAACAAAACAAAAAAAGCCGGGTTTTAATTGACTTCCTTGCATTGTCTCGGTTTTCAGAACATTAAAACATTAAGACTGTCCACAGAAAAGTGAGAGTACATCAGGATAAGTCCCCAGTTAGTTCAGACAATATTTTCAACTGGTAAAATGGAAAGAGAGCAGCAACCATTGTGGATTTTTGTTTTAATTTCTAAATGTGATTCGAATATTACGCTCATTGGCAAAGGTAGTTAATTCTAAAGAAATATTAATAACCTTGGTCTGTTAGCTTTCATTGGGTTATATCAGAGTAACCCCCAAACCTCAGTGACTGATAAGAGCAGAGTGGTTCTCACTCATTTTACACGTCAGCTCTGGGGCAGCGGCATCTCCCTCCCGGGCTAGAGTCTTCCCCACCCTGGGACAGTGTATTTTTATAGGGTCCTGTGGGAGGTGGGGGAGGATGTATATTCTGGTATTCTGTATGGGTATATCTCAGTGGCTCTTTTTGGGTCACACTTCTGAGGTTGTTAGGTCTCCTCTATCCTTCTGATTGGGGAGGGCATTGATAGAAGAGCCTGAGTTTATTTTCTGTCCATTTTTGAGAGACATACTATAATCTGCTTTGGTTATGGATTTTCCTTATAATTCCAACTTTATTTGCTTTGAGTGTTGAGTCAAGGATACCATTTAGACTTGATACATAACATCATGTAATTTTAAGCTTTTATAATTATGAGCGTCTCTTTTTAAGCGTTACTAAGGATTAAGTCTGTTTTTACTGATATTAATGTAATTATCCCAGCTTTCTTTTGGTTGGAATTTGCTTGGTTATCTTTTTCAGCCCTTTTCTCTGGTTTATAACACTCTAAATAGCATATTGTTAAAATTCTGTTAATTTGTCAGTCTTGATAATTTAACATGAATATGTACTCCATTTATGTTTGTTGTATCTATGAGATATTTGGAATTTTATATACCTGTTTTATTTTTCCTACCTACGTGTTTCATTTTTCTGTCTTGCTTTTTTGCTAGCCTTTCGGATTCTTGATTTTTTTTTTTTTTAAGATTTTGTTTATTTATTTGAGAGAGAGAGTGTAAGGGAGAAAGAGCACAAGCCAGGGGAGGGGAGTAGAGGGAGAAGTAGACTCCCTGCTGAGCAGGGAACCTGATATGGGGCTCAATCCCAGGATCCTGAGACTATGACCTGAGCCACGCAATCTCCCCCACTAGTTTGGATTTTTGATACCATTCTTAGTTTTTTGTATGATTACACTGGAAGTTATCAGGTGCATATATAATTTGACTAAGTCTAAAATTAGTATTTTAACCCTCCTCCAAGGAAACTGGGACCTCAGCCCTGGATGCTTATTTGTTGAACAGCTGCTGTGGAAAGACAGAGGGATACAGAGGGAAAGTGAGGTCCTTGTCCTCCAGGGGTTCTCCGTAGAGGGAGCAGACGTGTGATCATGTATTTAGCTGGTAAATGATTGAATGGAGGCATAAGAACTAAGATGGAGGAGTTCTCAGTGATGTTTCTGATCATTTTATTGCATATATATTTTGTTTGGATTATCTCAATATTATCAGTTATAATATTTATGATCCTCAGTTATTATAATATGAGAACTGCTTATTTTAATGGCCTCAGGATGATCAGTGTGATGGGTGGCTACTGTTCTGCCAGTTTTTTCTGAGGAAAAAACATAAAGATGCAGCTTTTTGTGATGAGACAAGTGTGTTGTCAGAGTTCTCGTTTTCTGAAACACTCTTCTGGTGGCTTTTCTGGATCCCTAAGCTCTTGATGTTTTTTCTGAGTAAAAGTCACCACAGTCTTTAATAGAAATGCGGCAAGAAGCTATCTACTTGAAATACCAGGTTTCTGGGTTAATCTCTCTCATGCATATGGGTATTTCCTATTCCTCACCCTCCCTGACTGTTCCTGGAAGTTTGTTAGAGGTTGTTCTTGTTCCTGGAATGGGAAAAGCCCCTGGGTGCTCAGCTTGATGTTTTCCTCTGAGTGGTTCAGGCGATGGGTTTAGTTTTCGTGCTATTTTAATTTATTTTTTCACAAAGTTACCTGTTCTTTTTGGGAGGAAGAGTTTAACCAGCTTTATAAAGAAACTCTGAGACATAACAAAATACACAAACAGGGGGTGCCTGGGTGGCTCAGTGGGTTAAAGCCTCTGCCTTCGGCTCAGGTCGTGGTCCCAGGGTCCTGGGATCGAGCCCTGAATCAGGCTCTCTGCTCAGTGGGGAGCCTCCTTCTTCCTCTCTCTCTGCCTGCTTCTCTGCCTACTTATGATCTCCGTCTGTCAAATAAATAAATAAATAAATAAATAAAATCTTAAAAAAAAAAACACACAAACAGCACCTTTGTAATTCTCATAAATACCCATAGTAAGATTCTTGAGTATTATTTTTATCTTTGTCATTATACATTGTTTTTATATAAATATAATAAATACATGCTTTTTGTTAATATTTTTTTAAAGATTTTATTTATTTGAGAGACAGAGGGCCGGGGGAGGAGCAGAGAGAGAGAGAGAGAGAGAGAGAGAGAGAGAGACAAGCAGGCTCCCTGCTGAGCTGAGAGCCCAATTCCGGATCCCACGACCCTGGGATCATGACCTGAGCCAAAGGCAGACGCTTAATCATCTGAGAACCCCAGAGGCCCCTGTTAACATCTTTTTAAAAAACTTTTCCCCAGTACTTTTAGGTTTCACATTTAAATGCGTATTCTCCAAGTACTTTTGAGTATTCAGAGAATATTAACTTACCT
Organism: Taxidea taxus jeffersonii; assembly: GCA_003697995.1. Classification (NCBI taxonomy): domain Eukaryota; kingdom Metazoa; phylum Chordata; class Mammalia; order Carnivora; family Mustelidae; genus Taxidea; species Taxidea taxus. The sequence goes on from RCUC01117716.1 coordinate 11,679, forward strand.
ATGTTGTACTGGCTTTCGTATTTTGCGGTGAAGATTATGCATACAGCTCTCCAGAATTAGGAGTTATGACTTCTTGAAACATATTTTCTGTGAACCTCCTAAATCATAATGGGGATGTGTCCACTCCTGAGGGCTAGACGTGTGAAAGGAGCCCTCCCGCTCACCAGCAGCTTCATTAGCAGTGTAGAGCTCATCGCTATCTTTAATTCAATAGTGGTATACTGATCAACAGTAAAACTTTAAAAATAATAATTGTTTCTGAAAAAGTGAAAATAGAATTACCATCTGACCCAGCAATTTCACTTCTAAGTATACACACTATCCAGAATCACTGCAGGCACCTCAAAAGAGATATTTGGACACACGTGTTCATAGCAGCATAATTCACAACAGCCCAGAAGTAGAAGCAACTCGAGCGTCCCATCAGTGCATGAACAAATAAAGAAAATAGAGTCTCTCCCTACAGTGGAGTATTGCTGAGCCTTGAAAAGAAAGGACATTCTGGCACCTACTTCAACAGGGATTAACTTTGAGGGCGTTGTGCTCAGTGAGATAAGCCAAGCCACAAAAAGACAAAGACTGCGTGATTCCTGTATGAGGTATCTCAAGGAGTCAGACTCACAGAGAGAGTGGGATGGTGAGTGCCAGGGCCTGGGTAGGAGGGATGGGGAGTGAGAATGTAAGGGGGTGGAGTTTCTGGGAAGAGACAGATGGTAGGGACGGCTATACAACCGTGCGAAGGTCCTTAATGCCCCTGAACTGGACACTTAGAAATGGCTAAGATGGTCATGTTAGGTTATACATTTTTTACCGCACACACACACCTGCCCTTGGTCAAGACGCTGTCCCAGGTGTCACCTGTACTAGCAGGAACCTTCTGTGCCCTTAGGAAATCTGGCAGTGCTTGGAGTGGCCAGTCTCCCATCCAAGTAGAGGCTGTTGACCCAGGGAACTCTCCAACTTGCCCAGCAGCGAGGGGTCCTGTTTGTGCAGACAGTTCCATGCTCATCACCTCTGGACACTAGGAAGCTTCGGAGGGAGCAGGCACAGCAGCAGCAAGCCCTGGGGTCTCGGCAGGGTCACCAGCTCTAAAGTCCAGTTGTCGGGGCTCAGTCTGTGCAGTGGCTATGTGGCAAGAAGCGCGAGGTAGTGTCATCCCAGTGAACCAAAGAGGGACCCCCACCAGCAGAGATGGCCCCCTGACACACCAAAGCCTTGCTTCACTTCACACTGAGCCCTGCTCCCAGCCTGGATGCCCCACAACCCTCCCAGAAACAGGCCAGGCTGAGCAGAGGGGCGTCATCCAAGGCAAAGCCGCCCACTGGCGGGGTTCCAGAGGACAGAGGGCAATAGCTCAGGCTTGGTAATAAGCAGCTGCAGCCACAGTGAAAGGAGCCACTATCTTCACATGTTCTTAGTAGGTCAAGAGCTATTGAATGAACATTGGCCTTTTCAGTCGTCATTGGGCAGTGATCATACTCAGCGATAACATCACTTAAGTAGGAAGGAGAGAATATTTTTGCACTTAAGTAATTCTTGCGAGATGGAATTACCAGGCTGTTGTTGAGAAGCACTTTATCTTAGAATTTTTATGAAAGAAAATGAAAACTCTTCTGAGCGAGTTCGGTAGCTAGACGGCAGCCCGCGGTTTATAATGCTGCTGGCACAGCGTTCTTGGGGGGAGAGATGACGGTAGGGTGTTGTCTGTAACTTGTTGCCATGGCAGGTACACAGTGCCCTCACGTGAATACCCAGGCGAGGAGATTGTTTTGGGGGTAAGGATTACTCATTCAGCAAAAGTGTGCCAGGTACCCATGAAGTACAAGGGGCTCTGCCCAGCGCCCCGGGGAGCACAGAGGTGAGTCACTGCGCTCCCACACGGTCCCCTCAGGAACACAGGCAATTCACCAGGACCCTTGTGTTTCCTGTCTCTAGAGCCAGGCTGGTCTGCCTTCAGGTGCTCATTCTGCCATTTGTGTATTGCCCTGGAAAGTTCCCTGACCTCTCTAAGCCTCAGTGTAGACATCTGCGAAATGGGGATAATGCTACCTACTGGGTGGACAACCCTGACCATTAGTAAGATGATAAATATAAACTTCGGAGCACATAGTAAGTGCTTAGGACATGGTAGTTATTTTTATTCATTTTTAGTTAGTTATACTAAGTGATTATAATTAATGATTAGAGGTTTGAGTAACGTATATAGAAATACAAGCGCTTCTGGGCACCTGGCAGCTCAGTCTGTAGTGCATGTGACTCGACCTCAGGGGAAAAAAAGTATCGCAGCTCTAACTAGGATCACTGGAGAAGGTGTTTGCTTGGAGTGTGCAGAGTGGCTGGATAGACCTGTGTTAGCAGCAATGGCCTGAGCCAGGCGGAGAAGCCCGCAGTGCTCCACAGGGCGCGGAAACTGGAGAAGCAGGTTGGCGTCTGCTGGGAGAGATCAGCTGGAAGCATGAAGAGCAGAGACAGACCTCTGGAGCCCAGACTGCAGGCTGAGGTGACAGACAACGTTGCTCCGCCTTAATCTTTCTCAAGAGTCACCAGTTTCTTTGATCCTGTGGCCTGACCTGAAGCAAGAGATGGTATTTTCTTTGCAAGGGGGCATTCCTGATGTCAGGTTTCCTTCATGATAATCAGCTGGTAGAGCAGGGAGTGAGTTTCTGAGAGGAATTAGCAGTGGCCACGTGAGAATGGGAAAGAAGTCTATTTGGGATTCTTGATGCGTGGCATATTCCTCTGTGGGGTTTGCTTTATTCCGTCTCTCATCAAGAGTCGGTAACACTCAGAATCATGGGCACTTAGAGCTGAAGGAACCTTGGCCGATGCTCACCAAGAGCCCCGAGGAAGGGAAGGCTCTAGCTTGTCTGTGCCAGGCCTTATGCTGGGGACCTGGGGAATGTCCGTTACTCTCTTCGCTGAGAGCCCCATGAGACGGTGGCAGTAGCTTCCTTTTACAATGGGAAAACAGCCTGAGAGCGATGAGGGCACTCACTGAAGAGTGGAACCCAGGTCTGTCTGGCTTCAGGACCATGCTTTCTGTCCCTTATTTGTCGGGTTAATCGACTTGCCTGAGGTCACATAATTACCAGTGGCAAAGTGGAGATTTTAAGTGATGGCTTCGTTTTATTCTGTGTGTTTTTATACCAGGTGGTTTAATGCTTGTATGTATTTTTTCCACCAGTGGGGAGCCTCTGTTGTAGAATTGGTCTTTTGTACAGAAGATGCCCAATTAATGGGTAGGACTTATTTATAAATATATTTATTAAGTAAGCTCATGCACCAGGGAACCTTCTAGGTGCTGAGCATATGAAGATAAATGACATGTCCCTGCCCCCATAGAGCTCGTGTAGAAGAGAGGACATGGAGTTACAGGGGAATGGAGGTGCATGTGGACAGTGTCCCTAACCCAGGGGCAGCAGAGGGGATGCTAGTGCTACAGGATGACCCACCACAATCAGGCTTGACAGTGAGGGGATGGGCACCAGGGTGGAGAGGGTGTCCCTGGGCCCTGCTGGTGGTCTCTCCCTTCTCATGTCTGGCTGTGGCCCTGGGCCCTGAGGCCCTGGTTCTTGGTGAAAATAGATCCAGGCTTGATGATGGGCTGGATGTGGGAATCTAGAGACAGCACACCCAAGAATGACATCTTCGGTTTTGATCTGATCTACTGGGAAAACAGGGATGCCTTTTCCTGAGAGGGAGCAGGTTGTCCAAGTTATGTATCAGGCCTATTAGATTTGAGGTGCCTCTTAGGGCATCCAGGGGAGGGCATCAAGTCAACAGTTGGGAGGAAGAGTCTGGGGCTTTGAGCCTGAAAAATGTGTTGGAGATTATTGTTAAAGCCATGGGGTGGATAGGGTGACCCAGAAATGAGTGTCCACAGTGACAAGAACCAAGATGGAGCCCTGGGCTGTGCCGGCACTTACAGATCAGCGAGAGAAGGAAGATCCACCAGCACAGTGAGATAGGAGGAGACCTGGAGACAGGTGGAGAGAGAAAGGGGGGCCCCACCTTGGCTGTGCTGGTGAGACTCGGTGGGAGGGTGCGGTGGGAGCAGCTGCCACTGAGTGTAGGGGGTCTGGGGGGGGGGTGGTCTTGAGAGAGTGGCAGCGCAGGAGGTGAGCCAGCCAGAACAGAGCTCATCTGGGAAGGGAGGAAGGAAATGGGATGGTAGTGCGAGAGGCAGGTGGAGGCAGAGGGAGGCTTGTTGGTTCTTGGTTCAACTGATTTGAGGGGTGTTTGGGCACCGGGTGAATAATCTGTAAGATCAGAAGAGAATGTGAATGTTGGCAAGTGGGGGCTTGCCCATGGAGGAAGCAGCCCGGGGCGGCCAGGAGGGTCACTGGACAGGTGCTCAGGGCCTTCACTTTGACATGGATGTTTTCGTTCATCGGCGGGAGCTGAGGTTGTGGCTGTTTATATGCCCGTCTTGCACCCTTTGAATCAAATCTTTGTTTATAAATCATAAATTTTCCACCCCCCCCAAGTCATCCTATTAAGCCTATAAATGGGTCTAATTTTCCAGTGATTGAACTCTTGACTTGCAGAGTTTTTACATTATGATGAAATTAATTTATTGTTCTCAGTGCCCTGCAGAAAGCTGGCTAGAGCCCTCATCTCAGTTTGGGTTGGAGGTCAAGAGGACAGTGTGAGGGTCCCTGTGAAAGTCTTTGGGTGACTCAGTGCAGGAGGCCATTCCCTGTCCCTGCTCCCTCGGAGTTCTTGGTACAGCACTCTGCTGCCATCTAGTGTCGTACATGTTTCTTTTCTAAGACTTGGATTCAGAATACATTGTTGTTCTTCATGGTTTTTTTTTTTTTTTTTTTTCCCTTTAAATAAGGGACCAAATAATCCCTTCCTTCCTACTCATTAAGTACCACTGAAACCTAAGAAAACCAGATTATCTCAATACAGTTTTGTCTGTTTTGGACAGAATGAATCAGTTTTTAGCATTTATTTAATATAAATATTTTTTACTATAATTAAAGGCTATATGATGATTTTTTTTAATTTTATTCATTTATTTAACAGAGATCACAAGTAGGCAGAGAGGCAGGCGGAGAGAGTGGAGGAAGCAGGCTCCCTGCTGAGCAGAGAGCCCGATACAGGGCTTGATCCCAGGACCCTGAGATCATGACCTGAGCTGAAGGGCTGAAGGCAGAGGCTTAACCCAGTGAACCACCCAGGCACCCCTGATTTTTTTTTTTTTTAATAGTGGTACCAGTGACACTTGGGTGGCTCACTCCTTTAAGCATGCGACTCTTGATTTTAGTTCAAGTCATGATCTCAGGGTCGTGAGATCGAGCCCCACGTCAGGCTCTGCACTCAGTGTGGAGTCTACTTGAGATTCTCTCTCTCTGTTTCCCTCTGCCCCTCCCACTCGTTCTCTTTCTCTCTCAAATAAATAAAACCTTTAAAAAAAAAAAAGATTTAAACACTGGTGCCAGGAGAGCTCCGAGGATCTCTAGATGATAGAACTAACCCTGGGTCCTGCACAAACTACCACTGATCCCATCCAGGAGAAACAGTGACCAGGCTCCTCCTCACTCATTGATGTTAGCTCCTCACGCAGGTTAGAGGTGTTTGAGTTGTGCTAACTGCTAACCTCACCTGCGGCACGGGGTGTGGGGATAGCCTTTTAGAGCATGAACTTTCCTAAGCAACATCCCCTTCTGCTTGTTATTTTGCCTTCTGGTGAAATTTGGAGAGTGAATTGTTATGGAAACTTTTCTATGTCTGCACTCAGTTTATATGGTGCATCATTAAAAAATTACCTTATTTTTACTTTTTTGTTTTACATGTGTTCATATAAACTAATATTTAGTTTCTTTAAAGATAAACCAATATTTAGCTAAGGAGGACCCTTAAAGATAATAGTGTTTTCTGTACTTCTAATCATTCGCTCTTAACACAGTGAGTGGTAATGAGTATACAGTTGTCCCATGAACAACATGGGTCTGAACTTCGCAGGTCCACTTAGACACCGATTTTTCCCGATACGTGCAGGACAGTGCTGTAAGTGTATTTTCTCTTCCTTTGGATTTTTTAAACGTTTTCTTTTTTCTGTCTTACCTTACTCTAAGGATATAGTGTATACGTAACGTACAAAATGTGTGTTAAGTGACTCTTCGTATTACACAGTAAGGCTTCTGGTCAAACACAGGCTGTTCTTCGCTCCATTTTTGTAGAGTCTAGAGTTATATGTGAATGTTCGACCACTCGGGCCTCGGTGCCCCTAACCCCTGCCTTGTTCAAGGGTAAACTGTACTTTAGATAACCTTGAAAAATGCCTACACCCACTCTGCCATTCTGCCTTCATGGCCAGAGTCACTTGTGAAGTGTTCAGTGTTTGCCAGCAGCTTCTGTTTGCTTTGAGAATCGGCCAGACGCGGCGCAGCATAATGCTACTTTTGTGTGAGCGTGATTTTTTCCTTAGATGGATATTGCAGGAGAGGGGTTAGACAAATGGGATTTAAGTTGCCATTTCATGGGTAATGTAAATAAACTTAAACTATTTATTTTCATATTTAGTTTCTGCATGGGGCCACCCTTTGAAAATCCCATTAGCCCGTAGGCCTGGAGCATTTTGCTGGTATTAGTTTGGGTTATTGTAATGTGAGAATCGTCTTTATTCCACCATTCCCACCGCTGGGTAGAGGTATTGGGGCGGGCGGGCAGGGACACCATGTTTGTAAAAGGCAGGAAAGGGTCTGTTTCTGCGCTGAAGCAGCTTGCAATTCCAGCATCATGCCTGGGAGGAAATAAGAGGTCAGACACATGGGTTCTGAGGGCACGAAATCCCCCCCCCCCAACACCCCCCCCAACTAAGTTCCATTAAGTTTGGGAGAATCCGACAAATCCATAGGGTTGGCATTAAGGTATTTTACATTCATTTTTAAAAAATAAATTGATTCGATCTGCATCCCTAAGTAGGACCTTGACAGGTTGGTAAAACTGAGGAGTAGGAGTACAGCCCCCCTGTTTATTGGCTATGGCTTTGTGCACAGCTCTTTGCCTCCACCCCGGGCCTCATTTCCACATCCAGGAAGTGTTTCAAATTACAAGAATCATTTGAGGCAACGAGTGTAGAAGCTCCTAGCACAGTGCTTGGCACACTGCTCAAAAGTTCCGATGGCAGTGATTATTAATCTCAGCATTGTCGTTCACATAAAAATCCTTGAAACGGGGAATGAAAGATTCCTAGAGTGGACCTGGAATTTATATCATAATGTGCTTAGCATTAAAAGTCGGCAGATGTATGTAACCAAATATTTGTGCTTTAAGGTTTTTACTCTGGGGATTTGATAAATTGGCTGTTTTTCCTAACAGTGGTAGGAAATGCGTTCTGCTCCTTAGTTGGTTTCCTCCCACAGGCATCTTTCCTCGACTCAGGTATAATGCACACTGAAAGCTATTGAGTTGCTTTCTAAATCGTACTAACCGTTTATGTAACGCTTTAGTTTGGAATTGAGTCTGATCAATAAATATTTACACATGTGATAAGGAGAACGTGGAAGATTTTATTTCCTTAAACGTGTGTTTTCCCAAAACATATATTCCTAGACTAAAGTCTCTGCAGACAGGCAGAGTAACATGGGGAAGTCTGGCAGGAGTGCCTAGAGAGCTCGGCATTCCAGTGTTTGCATGTCAGGTGTCCAGGTGTGAATTTGTTCATTTTCCTGCCCATGCTGCCTCCCTTGAATAGGCTTCGTAACTTTATGAATTTTTCTGGAGGGCCTGGAATGTTCTTTTTCAGAGTGGCTGGGCAGCACAGGGCCCTGGGGAGGCCGGCAGAGACTCGGCCAGCACTCAGCATGCTTTTTCCCCTTCCTCTCCCATCCAGTTTTCTTTGTTTTTTTTCCTCTCCGTTGATCACAGTGCTTTGATGATAGCCTTTGTGACGTAATGTTCTCTGGCCATGTGTCTCCTAGAATCCATAAAGGTAGTGCACACAGCACTACCTTCCTCAGTTACCTGGAAACTTCTCAGCGTCCCTGGTGGTCTAGTGGTTAGGATTCGGCACTCTCAGTTACCTGGAAACTTCTCTACGTCTGCACTTAGTTTATATGGTGCATCATTACCTTATTTTTACTTTTTTGTTTTACATGTGTTCATATAAACTAATATTTAGTTTCTTTAAAGATAAACCAATATTGGGACGCCTGGGTATCTCAGTTGGTTAAGCGGCTGCCTTCAGCTCAGGTCATGATCCCAGCATCCTGGGATTGAGTCTCACATCGGGCTCCTTGCTCAGTAGGGAGCCTGCTTCTCCCTCTGCCTCTGCCTGCCACTCTGTCTGCCTGTGCTCACTGTCTCT
>RCUC01117718.1:0-43505 GCA_003697995.1 Taxidea taxus jeffersonii
AAAAAAAAAAAAATGTATGTACCAAAATGCCAATGCCCATGGTTCACTTATGGGAAAATTGGCATCCAGAAAGATAAGTGCACAGAATCAGAGAGTAAAAACAGGGATATTTCAAAAACACTATAAGTAAAACCAGGATTAGATTTAGACTATCCAGTTACCTCACAGGACATTATCTACTGTTATTAAAAGAAAGAATTGAGATAAGCTGTAATAGTTGTTTAGTCCCTTTTCCTGCTTTATCTTTACATGTGCCTTTTTATTGAAGGTTTGAATGTTTGTAAAATATTATTATTAGTCTGAGTCAAATTAGAGAGTAGATTCAGTGAAATAAATAAAATATTGATGTAGGGATTGGTTGCTGTTAAATTATTTCTTTGTCCCTAGATTTAGATTTTGATGTTTACAAATATCTCCCTCATTGAGACATCCGATTCTTGACATGATCAGTGTTACATGTGCTCAGATGATGCTTTACCCTATTCATGTCATGTCATAAAATTTCTATTCCAGGCTGAATGCATTTTATCCTAAGAATGGACTATGACCATTTTCCTGCTGTTGGGCACTTCAGTTATTTCCAAAGGTCATGGGTTAATAAAATCATAGAGCTAGAAGGGGGTTAGAGAAGATTTAATCCAGTTTCTTTCCTTTTATAATTAGATTTAATAGTTAGAACTAAGGTCTGGGGAGGTTAATTGACTTAAGAATTATTTTATTTTCTTTAGAAAAAATTTGAGTTAAGTAATTCCAAAAATATTTTTTTCTTTAAAAAAAAGTAGTGAAAGAAGAATAAATCAGTCAAGGCACTTTCAAAATAGAATAAAAAATATGGATGAGTAATTTATTATTGGGGTGACTAATATATCATTTGCTATAAATATTTTCTTCACATTTTAAAAGGCAAAGTATATTCATATAACATAACTTTTGTAGTCACTATCACTGTAAGAAAGGGACACACAAAACATGGCACTGAGTGAAAATCAGAAAATGAGCTATTGCTCTGCTTTCTCCAGACTGAGCTAATTGCGTGACTATAAAGAGAACACATGTTGAAAAATAAACTTGGTTTTTAAAATTCTTTCCATTCTAATAATCTGAGTTATTGCAAGGAACAATAATACTTTTTCCACTCTAGGACATAACTATTTGGCCTTTAACTTATATTTCATTTCCTCATATAGTGTTCACAACACTATAATTTATGGTTTCCATGTCAGTCTAAATGGTAGTTTATTTGGTAAATGCCCTTAGGTCTTAGATATATGTCAGTTCTTGAGAGTTTTGCCTTTTCCTATTCTAATGGTGTCTAGAGTTGTGATTTTTTAGGAATAGGTATAGCTGTGGGCTATGCTGCATTTTCTAAGAACAATGTGATGGTGAAGCTAAGTCTCTTCAAAGCTCGAGGTCTAGATCTTTCTCATGTCTAGACCTGGTTAAGACTACTGGACAAGGGATGAAAAAGAATCAGAGATGCTGACGCTTAATTTAGGCTATCAAGAACATTTCCTTGCCAAATTACCTAAGGCTAAGATTGAATGTGTGACTTTATCATCAAACTTTTAACAGGCTGATTTCTATAAAGGTCTCATAATACTTCTCAGGAAATGCTATTTAGTCCAAGGACTACTACTACAGATTTTGTCTCAGTTTTTTATATAGTAATATTTGAAAATAAAATGAGATTCTATCAACTATCAGTGCCTGCCTTTGCCATCTAATATAATGGGATTTCCAGTATTAGCTCCTGATTCGGATGTCATCTGCAAATCATTGTCTATGCCCTTCATGTTCCTTTTTTTCAAAGTAACTCTAATTCATCTTGACCACTTCTAGACTGACACTTCTCCCCTAAAATAATATTTTAGGAAATGTGACGCTGGACTAGTTACTTAACCTCTCTCTGACTTCGTTTCCTTATCTGTGAAAAGAGACTCCTAGTAATTCCTTTACTATAGGGTTGTTGTGAAGATTGCCTCGGAGTGCCTGGCCCATAATAAATGTCCAGTATATAGGTACATTTTTTCAGGGGCCTACGCAGTGCCAGATACTTTATATATACCATTAGAGTTTATCTCATGGCATTAATACCCATTTTACAGATGAAGAAATGTGAACTTCGAAATGATAACTTAATGAAGGGATAATGAAGCAAGAGTTCCAGCCAGAATCATCTGACTGATTCCATTATCTTAGTGCTATATATTTTTTCCTCCATGAAAACCTTAAAGAAGGGAGTTGTAGTTGTTTCAGAAATGGCAGGGTTGAAAAGAACTCGTTTCACCGATGACATGACAATAAGCTAAGAAAACATTATATCAGATTCCTGCTGTCTTCAAAATGAAAGGCTTACCTGGTATGTTGCTAGGTGAGAGGGACTGAAGGCCTGAATAGAACATGTGTGGGATCTAGTAGAGTTTTGGCCCATGGAGTTAGACCTCCTCTCCCTGCCCCAACCTCCCAAATTCCAGCTACCAGGTGACAGTTTTCCGTGTTCCGCCAGTACTTCAAGCTCAGTATGTCCCCATGAGAACTCACCCCCTCTTCCAAACTCTCCTACTTGTCTTATTTCTCCCAGTTTTATTGAGGACACTAAACATCCACCCTGTCATCCAGACAGGGTTCTGGAGCAGAACATTTTCCTCACCTCCGTATTTATTTATTCAAGTTGTGTCATTTCTACTTTTGCTATCTCTTACTTTGCACTTTAATTTTCACCCCACTTGTTCTTCAGGCCTTCTGTCCCTCTTATAAAAGTATCACAACTTCTCAGGGACCCTGGGTGGTCAGTTAGTGCCAGACCCTTGATTTCAGCTCAGGTCATGATCTCATAGGTCATGGGATCCAGCCCTGCCTTGGGCTCCACAATCAGCGGGGAGTCTGCCTGAGATTCTCTCTCTCTCTCAAAAAAATAAATAACACTTTTAAAAAAATGTATCACAACTTCTTTACCGATGTATGTCTGTTCAATTTCTACTAGCAATTTGTCTTATATACTTCTGCCAGAGAACACTTTCTAAATTTCTTTCTCCTGAAAGTCACTTCCAGTGTCTGTCAGTTCTTAAAAAATAAATTCTAACTTCCAACCACATACTAGTGAAGACCACTTATAATTTTGCAGATGTTAAATTATTTTTAGTTTATCTCTCACTCCTTTTCATGGATCCTCATCTCCAGCCTATCTAGACTAATACCATTTTCCACCTTCCTTCTTTGCATTCTTATCAGAACTTTTCTATTCTTCTCTCTCTCTCTCTCTTTCGCCATTTTACTCCCCTTCTCCCAGCCAAAATTTCATGTGGATCTTACTACTAAAGCACTTGATTTATTTCCTGCATTTCCCCTGGGGGTAAAAGTCATTCATTCCCCCTTGTCAGGACAGAAGAGGCAGGATAACATGGCCTCTGGAAGCTGATTACCAGTGCTCATTCTCTGCCCTTCCAGTTACAAACCACAAGACCTGTGTAATTTCTTAACACCGCTGTGCCTCAGTTATGATGTTTGTAAAATGGGGACAGTAATAGTACCTATCTCCTAGATTGTTCTGAGGATTATATGAAATGAAAAGCACTTAGAATGGTGCCTGGCTCACAGGAAGCACTATCAAATTTGTTAAATGAAAGAATTAAGAATTGACTGTAGCAAATGGTTTATACTCCCTTTATGACATTGATGACATATTATTAGCATGCATGATGCATGTCTTACCTCAGTCTACCCTACCCCCAATTTGAGAATGGGATTTTTGCTTTTATCATTGTATGACTACATAATGAAGTTTGTCTTTGGTCCTTGAAAGAGTGAACTTTCATCTTCATTCTTCTTAGAATTGTTTTAAGATTTGGGCCAGCCTTATCTGGTTATTAGTTGTCATATCTCTCTGAGCAAGCTAATTGAGTTTTTAAGAAAGCTGAAAAGTTAAAATCCTCCCTGGGACTCTTCAGTTTAGTATTTTTTAAGCACACAAAACCTTAGATTCAGTTAATTGGGAGTTTATGCCTTCAGTCCTCAACCTCACAGGTTTTATGGTTCTTGTGTTTTTACAAACGGTACCAACAGATAATGATATGGTACCTTAGCCAAAGGGTTTTACAGATTGTATCTAATTAAGCCATGGGGATATCTTTGATCTGAGTATGTATTACCCTTACTTAGTAGGTGAGGAAACAGGAAGCAGAGGCACAGGGCAGCCAAGCAATGTGGATGGGACTTTGAGCCATCTGACTCCTCCAGTGCCCGGGGCTGACAACATGTGGGAACATTTCTCTGCTGCTCTGAACTTCCAGGATATGTTACTTCTGAATGTTCCAGGGTAATATCCAAGAAGATATTCTCAGGACCACACTGTGAGCCACAGAATGCATCAGATCGTGGAATTTTCTTAATAAGAATCAGAGAGTTGGAAGAGATCTTGGATATCATCTTTTCAGTTCCTAATGTATGAATCCCCTTTAAACAAATTTATTACCTGAGCTCATTCAGCCCTTATTTGAATACCTCCAGTGTTAAGGAACTCATTATCTCTTAAGAGAGCTTATCACGTTTTTCTAGAAAGAGCTTCTTAGTATCAAGTCATGGCTCGTCTTCTTGCAGTTTGCTCATTTTGCCAGTTTTTTCCCTTCTTCCCTTAAACTATTCATGATTTGTCTGATATTCTTCCATAGGAAGGCGTTCCAGGATGAGAAGACAGATACTGTGCCCCATCTCCACGTCTTCTTCTCTAAGCTAAATATCCTTAGTTCTTTCATAGGTTTCTAATGTGACCCCGTTTTTCATATTTTACCTAAAAACAGAAACCTCCTTTTTTTTAGACCATTCTCAAGTAAGTGTAGGTACAGTGTACTTTTCTTAGTTTGTGATTAATGGGTTCTCCCTTCTTTTCCTCTCCAACTTCTTAGGAAGAGAAAAAGCAGTGATAGGCTCATTCCACTCTTCACCCTTTCTCTGCTTTCCTCTGCACCTGCTGCTTCCTCCCTTCACACTGAACCTCTTTGTCTCTCTCTTTTTGTCTCTATTTCCTTCTCTTACATGCACGCACACACATACTTCAGTACCTTGGTTCCTACCCAAGCTAAGAATTGCCTAAGCAAATTACCTCATGCTTGCAGACTAGTATTGTAGAGATAATTTGCCTTTCAGCTGCACACATTAAGATTTGAATTCCAGCATTGCCATTTATTAGCTATGTTACTGTAACTCACTGCTTTTCCATTTCTTCACCTGCAAAATGGAAAATTAAATTCTTCTCTTACTGGCAAGTAGTGACTATTAAATGAAATAGTAAATGGGAGAGTGCCTGGCTTAGAATAAGTTTTTAAGAACTGTGAGTTTCCGTTCCAGTGTGGGTCTACATTCTTGAGAGCCCACCTACCAGTTTTATTATGATTTGCTGCATCAAATACATATGTTTGCTCTCAGACCTTAGTCATCCATATTTTTTTAATATAGCAAATCTTCAGTGTTCAGAATTAGTATGGCATGTTTGAATTTAAACACTTGTAATTGAAAGAAGTGAAAATCCAAACCATGCTTTGGGCAAGGCAAATGATGTACAGGAGAAGATGATCATTGGAAACAGCTTGTCATGTAGATGAGCAATGCCCCCTTGGCACTGTTTTAAAAGCAAAAAAAAAATTACATATGGCAAAGTGCTTTTGTGTATTTATCCAGTGGGGCATATTATTAACATGTCTTCTTTAGCATTTTGAGTTTATGCTATGTTGTAATTATAGATACTTTCCCCCCTTTATAGACTTCTCTTCTGCCCTATTTATTTATTTTATTTTTATTTTTTTTAAAGATTTTATTTATTTATTTGAAAGAGAGGGCACAAGCCAAGGGGAGAGGCAGAAGGAGAAGCAGACACCCCAACAAGCAAGGGGCCCAATGTGGGCCTCGATCACAGGACCCTGGGATCATGACCTGAGCTGACGGCAGACACTTAACTGACCAAGCCACCCAGGCTCCCTCTTCTGCCCTATTTAGAGAAGAAAGTCAGTTAAAACATTTTTTTCTTCAATAATTCCCCTTCCCCTCCAAGTGTGTGTGTATACACTTGCATGTATGTTTATCCCTTTAAAGCAGATAATGTCATAGAACCACAGTGGGTAATAGAGAAACCTAATCTGGATGAGACCCTGCCTTTCTCATCAACAGCTTCTCAACTTCAGTACATCAACACCCTTCGTTGTTCTGTCTCCATCATGACTCCCATACACGGTATGCTTTCAGCTCCAGGGTTGGCAGGGGGCACCTCTTCCTTGGTCTGGTCCTTCTTCTTCTGAGATCAGATACCTGGATTCCAAAAGGGAATATGGAAAGGGAACCCCTTCCTAAGAGCCAGAACCACCCACACAGAGCTTTGGGAGCTCTGGATTTAAGAAATCCAAAAAGATTTTCTGGCTTTACAAAGTCCAACAGAAGCTCATGCAAATTAGATATTGCTCATTTTTATTGCTATGTTAAAAAGATGAAGAGCCCAAATGTTATGGTTAGAAGATGTTTCAAAGTCACCCGTGTTGCTGTCCCCGCCCATCCTCACGATTTTCCATTAGGCTAATATACTAGATATCTTATGAAAAACAGTCAAATACATGCTATGTGAACTTAGGTTCTTAATATTCACTTGGAGTCCTTCTGGGATATCATTCCTGATGCCTCTCAGAGCAAGTGTGTGTCTGGGTCCCAGGGATTTAAATCAGCAACTAGGTGTATTAAGGAGAAAATGGGTACTTTAGGATTGTTGCAGGTATATTAACACCATGCTGAAAAGTACAGTCAAGTTTCTTGACTTCAGTGAGATCAGAGTGCCAATAGGTGGAACCAATTCTGAGTTACATTGGACTTGAGAAGTAACCCTTCTTGGGCTTAGGGCTAGGTGATTCTCAGGAAAAACCAAAGCTTGTAGTCTATGCTTTTTGTTCCCAAAAGATTAAAAGACCTAATTTACCAAATTACTGACAAAGGCATCAACAATTAAGTGGCTCTTCCTGATGAAAGAAAGAGAAGTTAAATCTTAATTGCTAATGACTTTTTGCCCCTAAAGGCTTGAGGGAGGAAGGGAAAGAAAAAAAGCAAAGACTTATGTAATGCAGTTATGAGTGGTTCAGATGACTCAATTGAAAGTTATTGCTGAGTTATTGCTTTGTCATTGTTTTACCTCCAAGAAGAGGCAACTGAATTTGCATAAAATAGTGATACTACTTAATAGAATCCTCACATTGAATTCAGAGGAAGTTTAGAGATCTTCTAGTCCAGTGTTGTTTCACAGATACAAAAATTGATAGATTGGCCACTGTCAAGCAAATGTGTTCCTGGTTATTTTTATGTATATATGTATTTTGATATTCATTGGATTCTCCCATCATCAGATGAAGACCTTTGCTGGCTGGTGTTGCAATCTGAGCTCCAGAAGCAGGGTGTTTCTCTCTGGCCCAACTCAAGTCAGACCCTTCTCCAGGTGTCACAGAACATGTTCCTTACCTCTGCTTCCCACCTGGAACTGTGGTGTGTTTGGTCTGGTCTTGTCTCCACCACCTAATACCATCACTGGGACCGTACTTCGTTGATCTGTGAACTCCATGGTTTTATAAGTGGTTCACAAGCTGTTGGTGTTCAGTAGTTAGTTTTTGCCGAGAAACATAGATAATCTACTTAACTACATATAGAAGATTTATTTACAAGTAGAAATGTTTTTGCCTTCATTCCTCTGAGTATTTTAATGTAGATTAATTAATTAATGAAAATCCATTTGTTACAGAGTTAGGGACTTGAGGAAAGAGGCTACAGCAGGACTTGGGAGGTAGAAGGAGATATAGTAACATATATTTGAGGATTCTGCATTAATTAAGCAAATTTCATCAAGGGACCTGCATGACTTTATTATGATCTATGACTCCCAAATGTCTGGATCCTAATTTTAAATTTTGTATGTGAGGCTAGAGATAGATCTACAGATAACAATAGAGTAGTTGCCTACTTTTATAAGATAGTTTTGGTTTATAAGGAAAAAGCTACAAGAATTCTTAATAGAGCCCTCTGAAGTGTGTGATACTAGTTTATAATGTATTTCATAAAGGGTTGAGATGTGAAGCAACTATGATAAATTAGAACATATCAGAGAACAAAACCATTATGAATTACTCTCTTAAAACTACCTTGTCAAATAATGATTAAATACATATATATATACATATATATATAGCACAATATTTTACAGCATGTATTTTTTTATAAGATTTTATTTTTATTTATTTGACAGACAAAGATCACAAGTAGGCAGAGAGGCAGGCAGAGAGGGGAAGCAGGCTCCCTGCTGAGCAGAGAGCCAGATGCGGGGCTGGATCCCAGGACCCTGGGATCATGACCTAAGCCGAAGGCAGAGGCTTTAACCCACTGAGCCACCCAGGTGCCCCATACAGAATGTATTTTTTTTAAAGTAGTATTGCATATTTCTTTTTAAGATTTCACTGGGAGAAAATATTAGTATTTCCAGCTAAGTGCATTTTTTTCTATACATCACAGTTCTCATCACAAGTGCCCTCCTTAATCCCCATCATCTATCTCACCCATCCCCCTGCCACACTCTCTCTAGTAACCATCAGTTTGTTCTCTATAGTTCAGAGTTTGTTTCTTGGTGTATCTCTTTCTTTCTCTCTTTTTTTCCCTTTCATTGTTTGTCTTGTTCCTTAAATTTCACATATGAGTGAAATAATATGGTATTTGTCTTTCTCTGACTGACTTGCTTCACGTAGTATAATTCTCTAGTTTGTAAATAGTAAGATTTCAATCTTTTTATTGTTGAATAATATTCCTATATTCCTGTGTGTGTGTGTGTTTGTGTATACCACATCTTGATCCCTTCATCTATCAGTGGACACTTGGGCTGCTTCCATAATTTGGCTATTGTAAATAATATTGCTGTAAACATAGGGGCACATGTATCCCTTTCAGTTAGGTTTTTGTTTTGTTTGTATTTTGGGGGTAAATTACTTAGCAGTGTTGTTATTGGATCCTAGAATTTTTCTATTTTTGATATTTTGAGGAACCTCCATATTCTTTTCCACAGTGGCTACACCAGTTTGCATTCCCACCAACAGTGCAAGAGGGTTCCCTTATCTCCACATTTATGCCAATATTTGATGTTTCTTATGTTTTTTATTTTAGCCACTCCTTTTTTTTCTTTTTAATTTTATTTATTTGAGAGAGAGAGCGCTCACAAGCAGGGGGGAGGGGCACAGGCAGAGGGAGAAGCGGACTCTCCTGGGTCCTGGGATTATGACCTTTTTAAGCAAATTTCATCAAGGGTCTCATTGGACTTTTGATTTGTATTTCCCTGATGAGTGATGTTGAGCATCTTTTCATGTGTCTGTTGGCCATCTGGATGTCTTTTTTGGGGAAATATCTGTTCATGTCTTCTGCCCATTTTTAATTGGATTTTTTTGGAGGTGTTGAGTTTTATGTTTTTTATATAGTTTGAATACTAAATCTTTTTTTAAAAATTTAATGGGTACTAAATCTTTGTTAAATATGTCATTTGCAAATATCTTCTCCCATTCCATAAATTGCCTCTAGTTTTGTTTATTGTTTCCTTTTCTGTGCAGAAGATTTTATTTTGATGTGGTTGTAATAGTATATTTTTGCTCTTGTTTCCTTTGCCTCAGGAGATATATGTAAAAAATGTTGCTATGGCTGATGTCGGAGACATTACTGTCTGAGCTCTCTTCTAGAATTTTTATGGTTTCAGGTCTCACATTTAGGTCTTTGATCCATTTTGAGTATATTTTTGTGTATTGTGTAAAGAAGTGGTCCAGTTTCCTTCTTGTGTGTGTTGCTGTCTGGTTTTCCCACACCATTTATTAAAGAGACTATCTTTTTCCTATTGCATATTCTTTCCTGCTTTGTTGAAGATTGACCACATAATTGTGAGTTTATTTCTGAGTTTTCTATTCTGTTCCATTGATCTATGTGTGTATTTTTATGCCAATACCATACTGTTTTGATTATTACAGCTTTGTAATATAACTTGAAGTCTGGAATTGTGCAATCTCCAGTTTTGCTTTGCTTTTTCAAAATTGCTTTGGCTATTTGGGGTCTTTTGTGGTTCCATATAAATTTTAAGATTGTTCTAGCTTTGTGAAAAATGCTATTGGTATTATGATACCGATTGCATTAAATGTGTAGATTGCTTAGAGTAGTATAGACATTTTAATAATATTTGTTCTTCCAACCCATGAACATGGAATGTCTTTCCATTTCCTTCTGTTGTCTTCAATTTCTTTCATCAAGATTTTATAGTTTTCAGAGTTCAGATCTTTCATCTCTTTGGTTGGATTTATTCTTATGTCTTTGGTGCAATTGTGAATGGGGTTTTCTTAATTTTTCTTTCTGCTGCTTTTTATTAGTGTATAAAAATGCAGTAGATTTCTGCACATTGATTTTGTATCTTGTAACTTTACTGAATTCATTGATCAGTTCTAGCAGTTTTTCCAGCTTACTGAATTTATTTATCCCATGCAATCCTTGCCCTGCTATTTCTCTGCAGCTTCACCAGTTGAAGTACACCACCCCCTACTTTACTCACATTTCACAAACCTGATTCTTAGTGTTTTATGACATTCAACCAATCTAGGGAGGCAAATTTAGAAATGAGTACTCATTACCTTAGATGCACTCTGTAGTGGTTAACCCAAGGGGAGCTTGAGATATGGGCATTCTACCAGGAGACGAACCAAAGCAATTATGGTTACAACTGCCTTGTGGTTTGATCTTTGCAGATGTACTTAACTTTGATCTAGGTTTTAGGAAGTCAGTGCAATTCCATGGAGCCAGTGTGGTAAGTGCCTGAAGACAATGACATTATGCATATGTTTTGTCAGCTGGCTTTTTTTTTTTCTTGGTCAGAAAGGGAAATTATGAGTCCCTCATATAATTCATATGATACAGGATGGTAGAAAGGCAATCACACAGCTTTTAAAATAATTATCATTCGATTATTCCAGTAACCTAGGAAAAAAGCGTAATCTCTAGAAAAAGGATTCTCAGTATCAGTTTCTGACAAATGGTTTCCCATTATTTTCAGCATGTTATATTCAGTGTTCCTCAATTTGGAGATCAGTATAGTTGTGAGAAAGAGAGAGGGGAGCTGTGTATTTTATATAATCACAAAGGTATTACACATTTTATATGTTACACATATATTACAAATTATGTTATTACAAAAATATACATATATATCACAAAAATTAAACATGCATGTATGTAACAATGGCAACTTCATTAAATCACAAAATACTAGGAAAAATAACAGTGCTTCTTAGAGGCTGAAATGGCTGATTTTCAGACAAAATATTAAGTTATTTTTACTTCACAGGAAGTAAAATGCATGGAAATTTTTATTCCAGCCTTATATAAATACATATAGTTTATTTTTTAAAGGATTTTATTTATTTAGGGGAGAAACAGAGGGAGAGGGACAAGCAAAGCAGCCTCTGTGCCCAGCGCAGAGCCTGACATGGGACTTGATCCCACAACCCTGAGTTCATTACCTGAGTGTAAATCAAGAGTCAGACACTCAAATGATTGATCCACCCAGGCACCCATATATATATAGAGAGAGATAGATTAAACTTATAAACAGACATGAAGGGAACATAGATCATTTTCTCAATTCAACCAATAGCACTTCTGAGTCCAATTTGGTCATGATTTATCCTCTTCTTCCTAACAGGGATAATTTCAAATATAATTGAAAATAAACACTTTCTGCAAGTGACAACATTTTACTACATTATCCATTTAGTAGAAAGTACGTTTCTCCCTACCTAATAATTTTTCATATATATAGAGAGGAGTGAGTTTAGCTCTGTTCCTTATCTTGGTCCTGTAGACTGGAAAGTTGATTTATAGTTATATATATCCTTTTTTAAAAAAATATTTTATTTATTTACTTGACAGAGAGAGAGAGAGTGAGAGAGACAGTGAGAGAGGGAACATAAGTAGGGGAAACAGGAGAGGGAGAAGCGGGTTTCCTTCCTGCTGAGTAGGGAGCCTGATATGGGGCTCAATCCCAGGACCCCAGGATCATGACCTGAGCCGAAGGCAGACGCTTAACAACTGAGCCACCTAGGCATCCCTATAGTTATATATATATCTCCTTAAACACCAATTTATTATGAGAAAGCAGTTTTGCTAATGTCATGGAATTTGCGTAAAGGTGGTAACATCGTACCATGTGCTTACAATATATATACATGTCATAGACAAATCACAAGTCAGGGATGTAAAACGACCTTCTAATCAATTCTTAAAAATACATATTTGTAAGATTTTGTATTTTTCTAATGTAAAAAGTGTAAATTGTAGAAGGAATTTTATTATCTATTTAATTTAAGCCACTGTATGCAACTCAACTACAATTTTTCCCTCTTATTCCCAGTCCAGTGTAGTTGTCTTGAAGACACAATATTTTATAACATTTGGGAAAAAATAGTATTTATTTAGCAATAAATGTTTATTTTTTTAAATATATTTTTTATTTACTTATGAGAGAGAGCATGAGTGGGAGGCAGTGAGGGACAGAGGGAGAGGAAGAAGCAGATTCCCCCACTGAGCAGGAAGCCTGATGCAGGGCTCGATCCCAGGACCCCAGGATCTTGACTCGTGTGGAATACAGATGTTTAACTGACTGAGGCACTCATGCACACCAGCAATAAATGTTTAATAAGTATATTCTTATTTAAACCAAGGGTATATCTGAAAGGAGAGGGCTCACAAAACTTAGAAGCAGAAATTATATTGAATAGTGAAGTACAACTTAGGGGTCAAAGCAATATTGTTATGTTCTAACAGGAAGAGCTATCCTTCTCATTTTATGTGTATCCATAAAAACAACAAAAACAACAACCACCACACTTGTTTTGAACTACAGTTTTTATCTTCTATTTGTGTATCAATTCTAAGTATCAACCTTTGTACTTAGGCGTTCCCCTTTTAACACAATTTTTACATTAATGCTATGTAATTATCTCAAAGTACATGGACTGTAAATATTCTAAGTATCTAAGTACAAGAAACATGAATAGTGTAGATCACAATGCAGCAGTATTCTAGATCCTTCCATGAAGATTGTCTAGAAAATTATAAGCAAGAATTAACATGAAGTTAGTCAGTACATGCTGGGCTTTTATTGGACAAAACTTTCTCTTCTTCAAAATAGAAGACATTTTCAATGTTAAAATGATTTTATCCTTTTAGACTGAATATATTTTATTACAGTTAGAACTTTGCATGTCAAGAAACAAATTTTCTTATCTTCCAAGATAGAGGAAAAAGCCTGTGGGAGAAACAAACATTTAGAAAATACTGTTACGAATTTTTAGCTGAGGCCTTCTCCAAGAACATAATGGTAGATCCTAATTTGGGGAATAAGTGTCCCGTCCATCTCAAAGTGATAACAGTCAGTTAAGAATAAGATCCGTTGACCTCTGACCTAAGACTGCCTCTCTTACTTTGGAATTAAGCATCTCAGTAAACAGATGCTAAAGAAAGAGGTTCATTTACAGAAGAAAGTAAAATAGCCAAACTGTTGTAATCTTTCCACAATGTTTTTTTTTTTTTTCCCCATTCTCTTATACTTATAATTCAGGCCATAATTTAGGAACCATATTGCTGCTTACCACTAGCTATCTTGAAAGTGAAACTTACTATCCTGGTCAGAGCCCCGTTTCCCTAATGGTGATTAGAACTGGGCCGAGAGCCCAATGTAATAAAAACAGTAGAGCTTTTTCACTAACCTTAGTCTGGGAAAAGCAACATTGGAGGTTTTATTTCTTGAAAAATACACAACGTCCATATGATTAAATGCTCTTCAGTTTCTTTTCTGCTGTACACTGCACTCGCAGGCCCTAATGGTGCCAGCTGTTCTCTTAACCCATCACCTCAGTATTGCTCTTGAATGTAATCTGTCTTGGTACCAAGCCTTTTAAGTTTTCTCTATTACAATTCATCTTTCTTATACTAAACGAAGGGTCTTCTCTCACTTGAGAAAAGTGAGCTAGTTGGAGGAAAAAAGTAAAAACAAAGATTTTTCATTCTGCATGTATCAGGGCAAATCTTTTTTCCTGTCTTAATTGGATTCAGTTAAGTGTTCAAAAACTTTGCTGCAAAGATTGGCTGGGCTATTTTTCTTTTTAAATGAGGCCAAGTCTTGTTGGCACCCATGACGAAGACCATACTGTGCAAGGGCAGATTGCCAGCAGGTTTAACATTCAAGTCCAGCCTTTCATGGTGTCTGCTCCAGGCTGCTTCAGGATTCATGCAGGGAAGCCACCTTGCAGGCCAGTGGTGTGCGTTCTGCACACGTATTCTTTACCCTGCTTTTCAGATGGTCGCGTTGGAAATAAAGTGATCACTTGCTTTCTCTCATACAAAAAAATTAAAAAAAAAAAAAGAAAGATGGAATCGGGGACAGCTGGGTGAAAGGTACACAATAACCTATGCCACTTTTACAACTTATGAGGCTTAAACTATTCAAAAATTTAAAAAAAAAATTCTGTTCTACAAGGGGCGACTGGAATAACTACATATGAAAGAACTGAACTGTAATAAATAAGTATGGCTCTAGCTTAAGAAAATCAGTTAAATAAGGAGGGAATATGAAGTAAAACACAGTTTTGTTTTGTTTTTTCTTTCTTTCTGTGGCTTTAGGTATGTGTGTGTGAGGCTTACTCTATTCCTAAAACCCTGGACTACTAGTGCACTTAGTGGAGGGGGTAGCAGAAGAGTATTAGGTTATTAGGTTATTCTTTAACCCAAGCAAAGTAGTTTTTTAATAATAAATGGATATTTAGGTCTGCCCCTGTCTCTGTGTAGGTTTCCTTCCCTTCTTGGACCTCTCTTTCCTCTCTCCCTCTACTCTGACAGTTCTGAAATATTCCTAAGTTACTCTAATTCTACTGCATTAGAGAAGTACCAGTCAGGCTAAGGTTTTATAGAGCTTGGTTTGGATCAGTTAGGGGTGGGGAGAAAAAATGAGAAAAAAAAAAAAAATCATGGTAAACGGATCCTTATTATTGCAAACATCAGTTATTGTTAGATTAGGAGCCCGGTTTCAGAAATCAAGTGGCACAGATTCAAAACCAGATCATGCTCTTTACATGTGACCCACATGAACTTTAGTGCCTGATATCCTTCCCTTTAAAAGGGGGTGGCTGGGACGCCTGGTGGCTCAGTGGGTTAAGCCACTGCTATCGGCTCAGGTCATGATCCCAGGGTCCTGGGATCGAGTCCCGCATCGGGCTCCTTGCTCGGCAGGGAGCCTGCTTCTCTCTCTGTCTCTGCCTGCCACTCTGCCCGCGTGTGCGCATGTGTGCTCTCTCTCTCTCTCTCTGACAAATAAATAAGTCAATAAAATCCTTAAAAAAAAATAAAAGGGGGTGGCCACGATATTATCTACATGTTAAGTGTATTAAGAGGACTGTGAGTTAGTACGTGTGTGTGTGTGTGTGTGTGTGCGTGTGTGTAACATAGAATATCAGTGAGTATTAGCTTAGTTATCTAACTAAGGCTAATGTTTAGTGTTGCCAAGCCTTCAAAAATGTTTCTGGATATTTGAAGTATAATTTACGACACCTCATCTGAGCAGAATAAAAAATCTGAAGTAAAAGACTGTTGTGTTGTGGACACTTAGCATGGCCTAACTGCTGAGACTCTCCTACTGAACAGTCCACTTTCCAAATGTACGTTAGGCTCATGTCAATAATTTATTTTCTGCTGGTGTTTATCATGCGTTATTAAAATACCAATGTACAGTGGCTGCTACCTTCCATTTTAAAGTTCTGCGTTGTTACCTTGCTCATTTGTTTCCCATTTCTCCTCCAGATATAATATGTAAATGTAGATTTTTAAAATTGATATTCTGGGATATGTCTTAAATTGAAAGGCCATATTGCAGCCGGACATTCTCACTGTAACTAAATGGCATGAAATTCGAAAGGCTGTGTAGACTCCTCACAACTTGAGACAACTTTGTAAAGAAGTGTCTAGCATTTACCCGGTCACACAGTTTTATTGGCATATCTTCCCTTTAGCAGTTTTATTGGAGAGGCAATTAATAAAGCATTCCATATAATGAATACAACGAATATTAATATCTAATATCTAGCATATGTTGATTCATTTTCAAGTTACAAAATTAAGTGATTTTTTTTTCCCTTGAAATAGTTTAGAAAATTTGCCGCAGAGTAGGGAGGCTCTCAACCAACTAGGGTGTCCTGAAAAAGAAGTCCATAAATTGAGCCATAATGTCCTGTGATTGAGGCCGGGGTGGGGTTGCACTGCAGGTAGGCAATCTCATATAAAGCATATAAAATGGATTGGTCTCCAGAAAGGTGAATTTAGCTCCAGAAGAAGTGTTTTACCAACATACATATACATGAAAATCCCTGCTATAGGTGCCTTAACTATGAAGCCAGATTGTCTTTAAGTTTTGAAAATAAAGGAAAGTATAATGGCAGATTGTTATTCAGAACATAGAACTTGGATATATTTTTGTTCTAAATTTACCCTTTCCATTATTATTAAGCATGTACTGGCTCACCATATAATATAAATTAAAGGACAGCTAGTCTGCATGAGTTTCTTATCCTAATGGAGTTCATGAGATTATAGTTTTTTCTGAGTTAAAGTATACAAGAATCCGATTCTTTTCCTTTTTTTCAAAATAAGATCTTCTTTTGCATATCAATAAACTCATTTAACTTTGGAACTTGTAAAAAAAAAAGAATAGGGCATCCTACAAGGAAACACACAGAAAAAGCTGAGGTAAAGTAATTTGTCTCAAAGACAACAGTGGAATCCATCTTGACACCTTGTCTGTTGGTACTTAAAAACTACTAACTGGAGGGCCATTATAAGGATTGGTCATAGGTCTTAGCTCTTATTCAACTGTAACTCTCCAAGTGGAGTGCCATGCTTGCCTTGTATGGCTTAAGATCACACAGCCCCCAGCCCTGCTCCGTGTAGACGTGTAGAAGTATTTGAGTAAGTGAATGTGGCAATACGTTAATTGTGCTGATTTTAAAAAGCCACAGTAATCATGGGTGGGTAGTTAAGGTTTATATTAAGTAAAATAATTCACCATCAGAAATCTAACATCAGCCTCACTGACTTCAGTGTTAGCTAGTACCTATCAGCCTATAGGAGTCAGCCTTATTAAAACCTAGGTGAACACTTTCCTGTTTGATGCAGGTGGCGATATGTGTTCAGGTTAATTCATTATTGGGAAAAATAATTATCAGTCTCAAAATGTAAGCTGTTTGCATAAGCGTGTTGTAGATCGAAAAAAAATCATTTGTTGGGTTCCTGTTATATGCCAAATTTTCTGATATGCTCTGAACTTATATTATCTCAAGTAATCCTCAAAGAAATGTGGGAAATAGGCATTCTTAACCCCATTCTAAAGATGGAAAAACTGAGGCTCATACATTTTTTAAACACTAATTGGTAGAAAAAAATGGTAGGACTCAAACACATTCCCTAGGTTCTTTCCTTTATGCCAGGTACCTTAAATTTTTGTTTCTATAAGATTAAAAATTATTTGTAGTAATGCAATCAGAATACTAATGTGACACATAATAGTTGTATGATTAAAATGAACTATCTACCTTTATAGAAGCATAGCCTGTTTTTACAGAAATTGTGCCACCTTAAACAGGTTATGACTATCTTGGTACTGCTACAACTGCCTATCACTTAAGTAGGATTGGATTTTAATACTCTCATTTAGTATTTAGAAACAAAAGCACAGGTTTAAATGTTAAGTTCACAAAGCAGTGTATTTAGAAATAAAGTCATGAAGGTGTCCTTAGGGCTTTGTAAAATCTAAATAATTGATAACACATTAATGACTGTAAACATGATCTGAAATTCTGTTTTTAGAATATTTTTCTTAATGCGAAATTTTGTACTGTCACCACAGAAAAAATATTTTCTAAAAGTTATTTTGCTTATATTTTTATTACTGGATATAATGCATGTTCATTAAAGAAAACTTAATAATACCTAAAAGTGAAATAAATGTAGAAGAAGAGAAAAATCCCAGCCTTGAAATAAATACCTTGTTTGAATGTTGACTTTATCACTAGTATTTGTACCAAGATTCAATGGCACATTTACCCCTTGTTGAAAAAATCGTATTTGAAATTACTTGTTATATTTTGTTGATACAGTCTACTTATTATGGTTCCTGTTTATATACAAGAAGAAATGCATTTTGAAGTTTGAGCCAAAGCGTCATAATTCACTGGTCAATTTGCCTTTTGGCAATGTCAGAGTTTGTAGTAATCTTTTGAAAAATTTCCAAGTCACATCCACATGTTTTGCCCTAGGAGAGCACACATCATTTACTTCTGCCCATCCTTTCATTCTGGAGGAGGTTAAATAGAATGTGGGGAGTCTGGAAAGGTGGGTGACAGCTGGGAGAGATTTTTTAGAGGCCTCCGAGTCTTCCAGAAGATTGATTATGCAGCTTCTCCCCGGTTATCATCCCATCAGGAAATTTGGTACTGGACCTCACTGTGTTTCTGAAAATTCAGATGACTTCAGGACATTCCTTTAATCTCCTGAAGTTTGATTCTATTTTTCAAATATATGGGTAAGGACCCTGATACCCTCCAATTCTCCTAAGGATGATAGAAAGAAAAATTCATTTGCATTTAAAAAAAACGTAATTTTAACTCTTATGGGAACCATTTGTGTTGAGTGTTTGAAACAGCCAAATGACATCCCCTGAGTTCAGGTGGAAACTCGGGCTGCCTTCTCACCTCGGTGAACGTTTCCTGATGGGTAGTCAGGAGTTTATAGAACAGCATGAGGACGTCGAGACAGTTTCTTGGAGGCATCATTATACAGAATCTTATCTTTCTCGACCAGTTCGCTTGGGAATGAATTATTGCAAGGCAGGAAATACTAATTTTGTGCTTTTACTCTGCCTTTTTAGCACCTTGGCCTTCTTGATTTGGGATTGGTTAGAAAATAGTGCCTGTTTGATTATTTAAATATTGCGGGTTAGCTATAAGCTATAATAAAAAAAGTTTGTGTGAAAGAACTTAAATCTTCTAGCTCTGTTTGGAAAAGGAAAAGCACCCTGAAACTGGCAGATGGAAACACAGTCGTGTAGCATGACTGCAGACCTGACACGCACATAACAGTCGGTGATTGCATTCCCTATTACAGACAGGGAGAGGCCTGTTGACTTTTTTTTTTTTTTAAAGATTGTATTTATTTATTTGACAGACAGAGATCACAAGTAGGCCGAGAGGCAGGCAGAGAGAGAGGGGGAAGCAGGCTCCCCACTGAGCAGAGAGCCCGATGTGGATGTGGGGCTCGATCCCAGGACCCTGAGACCCTGACCTGAGCTGAAGGCAGAGGCTTAACCCACTGAGCCATCCAGGCGCCCCACCTTTCTATACTCCTAAAGAGCATGTATCATTAGCTGTGCTGTGGCACTGGGTACATTAAGCAGTGAGTGCTCCAAGAAGTGACAGGGTGACCAGCTGTCCGGCTACTGCTGGCTGTCTTCATATGAGTCACATGGGGCAGTGTGTTAGTGCTGCCTGACTGCTGTCAAAGTTTATTTCCTTCTCTGCTAGCTGGTTGAAGATGTTTGTACCCATGGGAATTTTGAGCTGTGTATTGGAGGTACTTTTGTGCCTGGCCCAAGCATGAAGAGTTAATTCATTATGAATGGATGATAAAACCTACCTTCTGTAATGTTTTTTATGTCAAAAGCTTAGAAATGAAACACATGTTATTATTTGGGAATATTTCAGGGCATGAGTTTATACAAAATTGGGTCATTTGTTTTCCTTTGTCTCTCGATTATTTTCTTTCTTGCGTGGCAGTTGACATTTTGGCAAGCTAACTATTCAGGATAACCCATTACTAGAGATTGCCTTTCATTGAGAAGCAGGTAAAATGCCTGGAAATGAGTCAGAGCCAACTAAATCTAGGTCAACAGAGATATCTTAGCTTACAGGATTAAGCAACACTATATATGTGGAAGAACTCTGAAAGTCTACAGATGTAAGGTGTTAGTTTAAATGTTGGCACCAACACTACTACTAAAACCCCACGCTAGTTCACAAACTGAATTTTTGGTGCATTTTGAGAATGCACATGAATGTGTTACATTTGCACTTTCTAACTTAGAGACAGTTGAAAGCCAGAGATCTGCTGGTTGAAATGTTCCCCTCCGAAGGGCAGCAGGTGAGGGTCTAGGCTTCTTGCCTCAATAAATGCCATTTCAGCTTCTATTTCTTGCTACTGAAATTGGGTGGTAGAGAAAGATCCCAACTACAATTCATTCACTCATCTCTTACCTTGCTTTATTTTCTTCATAGAAATCTGCCTTACATATTTGTCTTCTTGTGGTGGGAAGCCCCCAGAGGGCAGGAACCTTCTTGATAAGTTATTGGTCACCACGATATACCAGTGCTTAGAAAAGTGGCTGCCAGAAATCATTACTTAGAAGAGTGAATAACCAATTCCCAAGTGTCCACCATTTGCTTGGGAAAATATTCTTACAGTAATACAACAATGAAGCTGTGTCTTGGGTCAGTGTCAGGCTTTACACATTCCATTTAACTATGCAACGCTACCTCAATTATATAAGGATTAAATAGACCACTTTAAGAATTTAACCATCCTGGGATGTCTGAGTGGCTCAGTTGGTTAAGTGGCTGCCTTCAGCTCAGGTCATGATCCCAGCGTCCTGGGATTGAGTCCCACATTGGGCTCCTTGCTCAGCAGGGAGCCTGCTTCTCCCTCTGCCTCTGCCTGTGCTCGCTCGCTCTCTCCCTCTCTCTCTGACAAATAAATAAATAAAATCTTAAAAAAAAAAAAGAGAATTTAACCATCCTTTGTAATATTTTCTTCATAGTTTTAAATAAATGGTTAAGGAAATTTTAAGTCTAGCGTGCCTACATGTGAAATATAGGGAAAATATGTATAGCTAATTTAAGTTATTTTCATTCCACTAGAATGCTTTTCTGTTCAGTGCTACTTTGGGGGAAAATTAAAGGTTTAGCCCCTGATTAGTTCAGCTGAGGGTTGGCAGGAGTCTGACAAAGTACTTAATATTTAACATTGGCACAGCAGATCTGTTTCCTCTGTTAGTGCTTTTAGACTTATAGGAAACCCTAACTTTTGCAGCTGCTACATTTGTTCCAGCTATAGGATTTCCCATTATTATGTATAAATTCTAACCTTCTTTGGTCCTTTGTATTTAACATGATGAAATACAATAAGAACATTAAAATGGATGAAAATGTTCTTTGTAATAATAGTTCTGAAGTTAGTCCTTTTATACCTCTTGTGGGTATTTTCAATTCTTTATTAAGTTAATTAAATTATGCTGGAACTGAGTTATAATAACAACATATGTAGGAGGTAAGTGTCCCTGGATTCACCCAGGAGAAGACCAGTGACTCAGAGAAGGAGGTTCAGAAATGTGTGGAATGCTTCAATTTGCCTTGTTAGTGCCTTACTAGAGTTTTCAGTAAATCAGAGCTTTGGGTAACAGATTTATTTTATTGTTTAAGGATTGCCTATAACCACATATTCTTTTGAAATTCAAGTTTCACTGAGATGACAAAATGACTTATTGGTTGGCCTAGGAGAATGTGTGCTTTCTGAATTGGGGAAAAATCAAGGTTGTGACTTTAATCCTAAAGGATATCGTGATGCTAGGGGCACCTGGGTGACTAAGTTCATGGAGCCTCTGACTCTTGGTTTCTGCTCAGGTCATGATCTTGTGGTTGTGAGATCGAGCCCTGCCTTGGGCTCCACATCCAGTATGGAGTCTGCTTCAGATTCTCTCTCTCCCTCTGCCCCACCCTCCACTTGTGCACTTGTGCTCTCTCTAAAATAAATAAAATAAATAATAATAAATAAATAAAATATAAATAAAAAAAATAAATAAAAAAATAATAAATAAATAAAATAAATAAAATAAATAAAAAAGAGATGTTAGACACACCATTTCTCTTTCTTGACGAGTGTCTCAGGTGTTTCCCACATCTTTCCAAACCTAAGTAAATCTGAGTATTAATGACAAGATTCTCTGCTAAAGATTTTGAACAAATAATTAATAATGCATTCACTTTACTGTAAAACCGTTTCAAAGGAGACGTTGGATTTTAAAGACTAATGGTTTGAGTGAACTGATAGATTTTCATCCTGAAAAAAAGTAAGCTTACTGGCTTTTGCAGATTCTATTGTCACTCAAGTGTACCACCTCACTAAAAATAAATACAACATTACTCAGATACATTTTAGCTCTCAAATAACTCATGCTTCTTACTGCTGTGTTTCTTCATAAGCCTTGAATAGGTTAATTTCTTGAACTGCATATATGTTTAACATCAATAAAATAAAATTTTTAAAGAAAGAAAAAAACCCCAAAAGACTCTTGGATAAGATATGTAAGGCCTTTTTGCTATAGACCTTTGAGGTATCGTCAGCAAAAAGATTCTTAAAAAATTAATAATGCCATCTCCCCAATTTTTGTCCCAATGAAAATACTTGGAACTACAGGAAATGAGGCTCTTTCTATTTCAAAAATATGTCATTTTAAAATTAACATATAATATATTATTTGTTTCAGGGGTACAGGTCTATGAATCATCAGTCTTACAAAATTCACAGCACATACCCTCCCCAATGTCCATCACCAGCCACCTTACCCTGCCCCCCACCGTGCTCCCCACCTCCAGAAGCCCTCAGTCTGTTTCTTGAGATTGAGTCTCTTATGGTCTGTCTCATTCCCTGGTGCCATCTTGTTTCAGTTTTCCCTCCCTTCCCCCCACAAACCCTTGCCCTGCCCCTTAAATTCCTCATATTACAGAGATCATATGATAATTGTCTTTCTCTGATTAACTTATTTTGCTTAGCATAATACTCTCTAGTTCCATCCACATGATTGCAAATGGCAAGATTTTTTTTTTTTCCCAATGGCTGCATAGTATTCCACTGTATTTTTTAAATAGTTTTTTTAAAGCATATATACCCTCACTATTTCCTATTTCTGCCTGATTTTTTTTTAATCTACCTTGGTATTCTTTTTTTTTTTTTTTAAGATTTTATTTATTTGTTTTACAGAGAGAGACACAGTGAGAGAGGAAACACAAGCAGGGGGAATGGGAGAGGAGGATGCAGGCTTCCTGCCATGCAGTGAGCCCGATCGATCCCAGGACGCTGGGATGATGACCTGAGCCAAAGGCAGACGCTTAACAACTGAGCCACCCAGGTGCCCCTCTGCCTGAATTTGAATGTGCTAGAATTCTGCAAGGAATCATACAGGAAGAACCATTTGTATCCTAATTTAAAATGAGATGAAAGAATATGCATATGTATAAATATATACAGGCCCTATCACCAAATATATGTATGCATTTCACTTTGTCTCTGACTTCTGTTATTATTTCTTTGCCTTAATAAATGATGTTTGTGTAATGTCGATTAATAGGAATCTTTATCCATAGATCTGGGAGTAATAACAGTATCTACTGTATTTGATCTTGTGAGGATTAAATAGATAATAGATGTGGCACATTTTGTACAATGCCTGAGTTATACAAACTCTTAATGGTCCTTTCCTATTATTGCTGCTGTTTTGTATCAGAAATAGTACAATAGTTTCCAGAAAACAAATTCTGTGACTGAGGTGTTTGAAAGTTATTCACTTTAAATGAGTTGTTATTATCTAGTTGCTGTGTCACCCAGTCATTTTTTTTTGTTCTGTGTTGTGACAGTAGATGGGTGAATTAGACACATGTAACCGGCCCTCTTTAGTTGTAACCTCTATTTGCAAAAATTATTATAGCAGCTATAGCAAGCATGTCCAAGTACAGAACATTCCATTAAGAGCCATACAGATGGCCTAGCTTCCTACGATGTTTTTGTATGAATAATACAAAGCCTAGAGGTGAAATTAGTTGGAGTGTCCATGACTCAGCCTCTTTTTCCAGAGAGTGACTCATTACACAATTATAGATGGATTCCTGACTTTCTGCTATATACCACACTAAGTGCTTGAGATACAAACATGGATTTGCTGGGTCACTGACCCAGAGCAGCCCACAGACTCTGCAGGATCCAGCATTCATTAACAACAATATGCGTTTACATGTGGCCAGTACTCTATTAACGTTATATCTACCTATCAAGGGAATGATTAAATATGCAATAATGTGGGCTGGCTAGACAATCTACCTCTATGATTTGGAACACACACACATACTTCTGATTTTATATTGATAGGTGTTAGCGTAATTATGTCACTATTATTTTCATTCCTTTTTGTGCTGTTTTAGTGCTAAGTAAGGCTTTATTCTTGTTCCATGTTGCATAGATCATACTCTCCACGAATAGGTTAGTTGTCTGATAAATACCTTTCCTTGATTGTCCTGCTGGAAATTCAAACTTAATGTGTCTAAAAAAGCCCCATCACCCTCTGTTCTTGCTCAGCAGCCTCCTCCTCTTTCAGCCTTTCCCCTGTTTCCAGGAGCAACACCATCTTTCTGGGAGTTGGTCTCAGAATTCTTTTGGCTCCTTTTCTCTGCCCTGTGCTTTTCACGTTCGACCAGTCCCCAAGTCCCATAGCTTATAGACAACACTTTGGACTGAAATCTCCTCAAAAATCATATATTGAAAGCCCTAACCCCAGAGTGGTTGTATTTAAGACATATGGCTATTAGGAGGTAGATAGTGTTAAATAAAGTCATCAAAGTGGGGCCCTCATTTGACAGTGGCCATGTAAAGGCACAGTGAGAGGTGGCTATATATATATATACACAAGCCAGGAGGAGGGCTCTTACCAGAATCAGACAGAGCCAGCACCCTGATCTCAGACTTCCAGCCCCCAGAACTTGAGAAGATGCATTCCTATTAAGTCACCCCATCAGTGGCATCTCGTTATGGCAGCCTGAGCTAAGATGCTTGCCTATGCAGAAGCTGAGTATCCTTCCCCCTCTGCATCAACACTGTCTTCATTATCATTCACTTAGACTTCTGTAGGAGACACCTAAACGGTTGATTCTTCTTTAATCTCTTCTCATCTCTGATCCAATCTACATGGTGTTGCCAGATCCCATTACCTAATTATGCCATTCTTGAATTTAAAACCTTCGGTAGTTCACTTTAGCATACAAAATTAAATATATTTAATTATGTAGCCTCTTCAGCTTATCATTCAAGGTTATTACCCTAATACAGACCCAACCTTGCCTTTCACCCAATTAGTGTTTTCTAGTGTGTTACATTCCAATCAGGTAGGACTGCAGGTGTTTGTACAGACAGCCCCTGGGGTTAGTTTCTTTCATCACTTTATTTCCACTGAGTCCATTGTCTGTGTTGGTGTCCTCTCCATTCCATCTCTACTTATCAGAATCCTTTACCTCCTTCAAGGCCCACGTCAAACCCATATCCTCTGTGAGTCTTTCTCTACATAATAGGATTTCTAGTAGTGGTTTTTTTTTTCCTTCTTTGATCTCCTCTAGCTCTTTGCTGGTATTTCTTTGTGACAGCAGGCATATTCTGCCTTGTATCATAGCCTTTGTCTTTTGGCTTTTCATAATCACCCCATCCCAACACATTCTAACTAAGCTCTTTGATGGCAAAGAACTTTGGATCCCTGAAATACTAAACAAGGCTACTAAAAAAAAAAGAGAGAGAACCCACAGAATTGCTCTATGTTTAAAAAAAATAAAGATCATAAACAATTAAAAGGTACTTAGGTTATTTTTAATAGAATTGATTTTTAATTGGCCTTGCAACTGCAATATTTCCTACATTTGTATCTACAAATTCAAACTCAAGCAGTAACTTTTCAATTGCTCAAACAGCAACAGTTTCTGTAAATTGAGATTCACGGGTAACTTTAAGAAGGGAAAAGCCTAGCAAGTGTGAAAGGTGTTTTTTCAATTAACAATGACATTGATATTCTAATAGCTAAAATATGCTATTTTCAACTTTTATTTCACGTGAGGTGGAAACAAGCATACTTCAGCTTGACATAGAGTTTATAATCTGATCTCATTATCACAATATGATTTATAATATGGAAGCATGAAACCATTTCTTATTGGAAAAGGAGGGGGAAGCTTTAGCAGTTAACTCTCAGAGATTATTTTCTGACATTTCCCCTACCTTTTTGTTATGGAGCAAAAAAATGGAGAAGTGATGCTTTTATATGCTGATAAGTTAAACTGCCTGGAAGCAGATGCTGAATCCTATTGAAAAGAAGAATTTCATTTGAGTTATGCTTAGGGCATTGTTTAGCGGAATACTACACAAAGAGTCTTGACCTGTGTGTTTGAAATGGCAGATGTTCGCAGTGAAGACTGAGCCTTAAGGCAACATAAATCTTCACTATTCTGTGCCTATTTGCTCAATAACTGGGTTGAATGGGGGGAAAAAAAAGAGAGAGTTATTTACAAAGCAGCTGCTCCTGCTGCAAATGGACACATTCCCCTTAAGATAAGAAACGTAAGCAAACAACAAAAATTCCTAAGAGCCCAAGCAAGTGTAAGTCCACCAGGTCAAAAAGGATCACCTCTTGTTCCTCAGAACTTTGTTTCCAAGAAATATTTTTGGTGCAGGTCAGGTGGGACAAGGATAGGATTTTCAGCAATTCCTTTAAATTTGGCAAAGCATCAGAAAAGCACAATGCTAAGCACTTTCATTCATTTGACAAATATTCATATTCTTCTGTGTGCTCAACCCCTTGCTAAGTCTACGGGTTCAACCACAAGTTTCACATAGCTAAGATAGCATTGATATTTTATTTTTATTTATTTATTTATTTATAGCATTGATATTTTATGGAAAAGAGAGTAAACTAGAATTTTGGGGAGGCAGGGCTGGCTTGCGAGGGGAGGACAGGGGTTGGCAGCAAGTCACGTCAGCATTTCTGTCCACATATGGAACAAACCCATAAAGCAGCCTAGTTTCTGTATCACAAAGCCTAACTTTTGAAATGCTCTGTATCATTTTGCTTTTACTATGAAAGTATGTATATATTTGAAAGTGCATGTAGAAAAGATACAATCCAACCCATTGAAAAGAATATGAAAGATACCAGGATATTGATCTAGCATGTTAAAGAGGTGTTAGCAAGAGGTAGCCCGGTGGCCAAAAGGTAAATTGAGGCTTCCAGCTGCTCACAAACAATTGTGCAGGTGTAGGGAGTCTTTGCTGGGCTCCAGGTAACTAGGGAACCACATTTTCTTAGGGAATGGTGACTAGTAATCAACATGGTTAAAATGTACGTATACACTGTGCCCTCTACTTGTTCTTTGTCTTTCATTTCTAGTGTCCATATGTACTATTTTAGCCTCCTCTTGCACACACAGGAGGACACTCACACATGCACACATACATATACAGCACACACAGCCATACTTACAGTCACTCAATGTGGTGAGACTGTTGTTCCTGCTCTCCCCATATTTTTCTTCCTAATTTAGGAAAATGTTTCTTCCTCTCCTTTCCCTCCTCTCTCCTTTACTAGTCTTTTTTCTTTGTTTAATCTCTCCCGCTTTCTTTTTTCTTTAAATTTGTGGAGCAAAAATGAAACAAAACAAAACAAAAAAAAAAACTATGCTTAAAAGTGAGTGTCCCAAATTTTCTCAAGTTTATGGCATTCTGAGTATCCTGGTAATTCTTTTCATGGTGCTTCGTAGACCAAAAGAAATGCTTCGCAGCTCCATTTAATTAGTAAAACAAGAATGTATGCACTAACAACTTAGTGGGCCTTTTAAAAATAAACACATGAAAATTGAAAGAAAAATCTTTTTCCTTCAGACTTAGAAACCCATAATTATTTACTAATGGTATGTGTGTGTTTCCTTCCTGGGCACAATCCAGCCCTCAAACCTGGGAGTCAGACTGGATGTTGTCATCCTCATTTCTTACTCCACATTGGTTTTCCTGCAGTATTTGCTTTAATATTACAAACATGATAAAAA
Organism: Taxidea taxus jeffersonii; assembly: GCA_003697995.1. NCBI lineage: Eukaryota > Metazoa > Chordata > Mammalia > Carnivora > Mustelidae > Taxidea > Taxidea taxus. Next base: position 28,029 of record RCUC01117718.1, read on the forward strand.
AATCCAGCTTTTCCAAGTTACCACATCATTGAAACGGATGTAGCATAATCTGATACTAGACTCTGGTACCGAAACCGTGGATTACTTCAAGTGAATGGTTTTTGTTGATCCTGATGGATGTTGCTGTGTTTTTTCATGTATTTAAAGTATTTCATCGTTCTGTGAATTTCCAGTGGTGTCCTGGGGTGCCATGCACGGCACACAGTCTAGGAGCTAGTGGCTTTAAAGAAAAAGAGTAGTATTTAAAAAAAATTTTTTTTTTAAATTTATTTGACAGAGACAGAGATCACAAGTAGTCAGAGAGGCAGGCAGAGAGGAAGGGAAACAGGTTCCCTGCTGAGCAGAGAGCCCGACTCGGGGCTCCCAGGACCCTGAGATCATGACCTGAGCCCAAGGCAGAGGCTTTAACCTAGTGAGCCACCCAGGCGCCCCGAAAAAGAGTAATATTTGTATCAAAGTAAAATAAAGTCAGGTGCTTGAAGTGGAAGTAGACATATTAAAGTCATTAACCTGGAAAGTCCATCAAAATGTCCCCATATTCTTTTTTTCATCTTCACAAATGTATCCACCTATCATTTTATTCTTATATAATAAAGTTCACTTTTTTAGCACCTACCCTTGAGATTAAAAAGCAAGAATTTCACTTCCAATCCAATTTTTTTGATTGACTGGTTTACTAGTATTTCCTTATAATAAAAACTCTATACATTCAAGGTGGGTAACATTATGCTCAGATATATAGAGTGAATATGATTATGATAAGCAAGCTAATTATCATAACTCAATGGAGTATATGAGTATTATTTTAGACCATTCTTTTCATGAAATACTTACGATTTACAGTCAATTTAGTTTAACCTAGAAGTCTAATAACCTTTTTTTTTTAAGATTTATTTATTTATTTATTTGACAGACAGGGATCACAAGTAGGCAGAGAGGCAGGCGGGGTGTGGGGTGTGGGGAAGCAGGCTCCCCGCTGAGCAGAGAGCCCCACGCGAGGCTCGATCCCAGGACCCCGGGATCATGACCCGAGCCGAAGGCAGAGGCTCCAACCCACTGAGCCACCCAGGCGCCCCAATAATGAACCATTTTTAACAATGTCACATGGAACATATTCTAACTTCTAACCAATTAACTCACAGACACACTTTTGAAAACTAACTTTTTTTATTTTTATTGGAGATTTAGCCATAGACACTCGCTGCAGCAAGTCAAGAATTTTACTCTGTGTCATTTCAGTTATTTTTTTCACTAACTGTCTGAAAGACAGGCTAACTTTTGGCACAGAAGTTTTGGATTTGCTTTTGTCCTGGTGGACCTTCTTTGTACTTCCATTGGACAGTGTGCTTCTTGGTATAATTTAGTGGCAAGGCTTAAGTGTAAGGAAGCAGTGGGAAGATTGGATAGGTTGTCACTGGAATTGTCTTATTTGACTTTTCTTGCCTTTAAACAGATTGTTGATCCTGGACTAAAAATCTACAGCCTGGTAGACCAGATTAACGATCCAAATGCAGTCGTTGTTACTGTTCTCAATTAAACATCTTTCAAGAGGAATGGTAGTACACTGAGTACAGAAATTTGTTTAAAAAATGTTTTCTGTTGATGTTTTAGAAGACAAGAACAAGCATTGTTCTGCTTTATATAAAAACTGCTGAAGATAAAAATAGGACCTAATCTGGGCATTTAAAAGGTCTTATTAGATGACAGCTAGAAAATAATTTGAAGTTTTATAACTATGTAACCTCCCATCATTGTAAATGTCTGTGGTGTCAACCAGTACATTTTCTTTTCTTTAGTAAAATAAAAGATTCTTTAGTAAAATATTTTTCTTTAGTAAAAAGATTTCTTTAGTAAAATAAAAGATTGAATCATTCAATTGATTTAATTTATAAGGTGTTTTTCTGTTTATCTTTCAGACTTTATTGATCCGATCCAAGGTGTCTTGGGACTGCTGGCTGGAATTAAGGTTGGTGATATGTTTATATGGATGATGAATAGCTGTGAAATAAAATAGAAGAAGCCTTTGGATAGCTGGGTCAAATAACTCTTGCAGAGTGTGGTATAGAAAGCTGAAACTTAGTGAGAAATGGGTACAATTCAGACTTGGGGCACTTAGCACACATGTTTTCTTGAGCAGCATTTGTTTTCCTAGTTCCTATAATTTCTTCAATTGTCAACTATTGTTTCATTTCTTTTACCTGTCTTACTAGCTGAATTTTGATCAAATGAAATGATCCAGTTCTAACATATTCAGTTAATAAATACACATATCAAAAGAATGACTTCTTTGTAAGGCTGGCTAACATTTTAAAGAATGGTCAGCTTCCTGGGGCCCCTGGGTAGTGCAGTTGGTTAGATGTCCAGCTTCTGGTTTCAGCTCTGGTCTTGGTCTCAGGGTCTTGAGGTCAAGCCCTGAGTTAGGTTCCGTGCTCAGTGGGGAGTCTACTTGAGATTCTTTCTCCTTGTCCCTCTGCCCCTCCACACCCTCTCTAAAATAATAAACACATCTTAAAAAAAAAAAGAAGAAGAAGAAGAATGGTGAGCTTCCTTAATCTGAAGGGAAGCACTTGAAGCCCATGATTTGGTAGCCATGTTTCCTAGGGATGGTGGAGCAGAAACATTGCTTACCAGTTGTAAATTTCAATTAATTGGCAAAGATGCTAAGATGTCATCCCTTTTGTTCTACTTTCTTGTTAGTGGGTTTCATGGGAGACTCAAAACCAGCTTAACTGAGTTTAGAGTAGTAACAGAGCATTAGAGGACACTCACATCAGTGGGCTTGAAATTTCATTTATCCCTTCTGTGTTCTTGTCTAGAATATGTATTCAGATTTTTAAAATTAATTAATTAATTAATTAATTTGTGTTCAGATTTTAAAACAAAAGGAAAAGCTGATCCATGAATGAAAGGAGGGCTTTCCTTGCTCATGTAAAAACAAAATGTCAGGTGTTGCTAATTATTTTTCTATAGGGCTTTGATTAATAATTAACATAAAGAAGAACATTGGCTTTTCATTTATGCTTACATTAATCAGGTGTTTAGCCTTCAAAGCCCAAATTTACCCTCCAAATTGCAGTGTCTAGCACACAGCAGGCACACAGTCAATATGTACATTTTCTGGCCTCAAATTCTGACCTTGCTTTCCCACCCCCAATGCATGCACATGCGCTACTGTTTTTTTTTTTTTCTCTTTTTCATTTGCCTGGTTTTTTTTTTCATATCCACTACTCAGTACATTCTGTGTAAACTTACACATATTTAAACATGAAATTTCTTGTAAGACTTTGAACTTTTTGCTACTCCTCTTTCCCTACTAGTGCCTATCCCTCTGCCAAGTAGAAATGACAAGAAGGATGAGATTTTTGGCAAAGTATAAATCTTTGAATCAGGAATATTTTCATACACAAGATTAATTTTGAACTGTTACTTTTTCCCTCTACTTAAAAGTGAATCACGTTTTGTCCCTCTTCCTTTATGGATTTTGTTTTCTGGTTGGTATGGTCAACATGGCAACTTGAAATCTTATCTCATTTTGGCCACTTTCCAGAGGGAAGAAAAAAATAAAAAGAAACATGTAAAAAGAAAAGAAATAAAAGATTTTGTTAAATTAAAAAAAAACTATTAAGAAGAACAGACAAAAACTTTTCTTGATCTGATCTACTAACCAACATCCATGTGGAGAGTTACTTTCATGGGACAGTGAACATAATTTAAGTGTGTTCAGTCTGGTTGTGAAGTCAGAATGACTTACATATTCCAAAATAAATGTATCAATACATAAAATGTATGTGGAAATGGAAATGTATTTAAACCTCTCCTATTGGGGCGCCTGGGTGGCTCAGTGGGTTAAAGCCTCTGCCTTCGGCTCAGGTCATGGTCCCAGGGTCTTGAGATAGAGTCCCGCATCGGGCTCTCTGCTCAATGGAGAGCCTGCTTCCTCCTCTCTCTCTCTGCCTGCCTCTCTGCCTACTTGTGATCTCTCTCTGTCAAATAAATAAATAAAATCTTTAAATAAATAAATAAATAAATAAACCTCTCCTATTGGTAGGCTCCCATGTGTTTGTGTGTTATTCAGCATAATTGGTATTGTTTTCCTTTTCAACTGAGAATAAATTAAATTTGATATAGTTTTCTAAATCACATTTTGAGAAAGTAGCTCTATATAGCAAAGCTTTTAGAAAAAATATATGAATTCACCAGAAACAGCCAGAATCTCAACATAGAACAAAATATATAATGAAAATTACCATTCTTTTCTAAACTAGAGCTAAGTTCTTTTGCTTCAGGGGAAAAAAAAAAAAAAGGTTTCCCTCATAGAAAAGCTGCTTCTTAATGTCAGCTGAGCAAGAGAACTAGTGTTGCTAGATAAAAGCAAGTTTTAGAGAGGGATATATAAAATGGGATGTCAGAAATGTCCTTGCACTTCTGTAGAGCAAAGAAAACTAACAAAATGAAAAGGCAATCTACTTGAATGGCAAAAAATATTTACAAATCATTTATTTGATAAGGAATCCAAAATATGTAAATAACTCAGACAACTCAATAGCAAAAGCACAATCTGATTAAAAAATGGATAGAAGACTAAATAAGACGTTTTTTCAAAGAAGACATACCTATGGCCGATAGACACATGAAAAGATGTTCAACATCACTAATCATCAGAAAAATGCAAATCAAAACCACAGTAAGATACCACCTCATGCCTGTTAGAATGGCTAGTATCAAGGCACCTGGGTGGCTCAGTGGGTTAAAGCCTCTGCCTTTGGCTCAGGTCATGATCCCAGGGTCCTGGGATCGAGCCCCACATCGGGCTCTCTGCTCAGCAGGGAGCCTGCTTCCTCCTCTGTCTCTGCTTGCCTCTCTGCCTACTTGTGATCTCTGTCTGTCAAATAAATAAATAAAATCTTAAAAAAAAAAAAAAGAATGGCTAGTATCTAAAAGGTAAATAAATAAATAGCAAGTGTTGGCAAGGCTGTGTAGAAAAGGAAACCTTGTGCACTGTTGGTGGGAATGTAAATTGGTGCAGCCACTATGGAAAACAGTTAAACAGAACAGTTAACAGTTCTTCAAAAAGTTAAAAATGGAACTACCGTATAATCCAGCAATTGCACTCTTGAGTAGTTTTCTGAGGAAAATGAAAACACTAACTCAAAAAGATATATGAACTCTCATGTTCATTGAGGCATTATTTTAAAATGCCAAGATATGGAAACAATCTCAGTGTTCATTGGTGGATGAATAGATAAAGAAGATATGGTGTGTGTGTGTGTGTGTGTGTGTGTGTATACAAAACGGAATATTATTTAGCCATAGAAAAGAATGAAATCTTGCCATTTGTGACACTATGGATGAAACTTGAGGGCATTATGCTAAGTGAAAATAACTCAGAGAAAGAAAAATATCGCCTGATCTCACTTATATATGAAATCTAAAAAAAGAAAAGAAAAAGAAAAAAAAAAGAAACAATAAAAGTTCGTAGATACAGAGATCAGGTTGGTGGCTGCCAAGGCAGAGGCATGGGGGTGTGAGTGAAATGGGTGATGGAAGGCAAAAGGTACAAACTTTCAGTACTTAAATAAATAAGTCATGAGGGGTAATATACAACATAGTAAAAACTGTAGTTAATAATACCATATTGCATATTTGAAAGTTGCAGAGGCAGTAGGTCTTAAAAGTTCTCATCAGAAGAAAAGAAATTTTATAACTATGTAGGGTGACAGATTTAACTAGACTTTCAGTGGTGATCATTTTGTAATCTCTACAAATACTAAATCATGTTACATACCTGAAAGTAATGTAATACTGTATGTCAATTATACCTCAATAAAATTTTTTTAAAAAGAAATGTCCTTGCAATACTTTATCAAATTCTGAGATGTTTTCTCTCAATAAACCATGTAAAATCAAAAAAATGCCATAGTTAATTTGGCAGATATTTTTTCTTTCTTCCTGTCAAATGAAATGTGTCTTACAATGAATTGTAGCTTAGGTTCTATGAAATACAGTATTACTGAATTTAGATTAGGAATAAAAATAAATTCCTTGAACTTATTACAAAAGGGAATCAGAGTGAAGTTCAGAAATAGAAAGTCAGATTTGATACTGATGTTTAAAACATCTTGCACCACACTTTTTACCTACAAAAAAGTATGTATTGATTTTTCCAGTTTATTTTTTTCTCTTCATTATTAATACCGCTACTAGTATTTTGGTATATTTCCCTCCACTTTTTGTCTTACTCTCTTTTCACAAAATTGAAGTTAAACTTTATATTCTATTTCTGCTGGTTACTTGAAAATGTGATTTTAAGGACTATGTGATATTTTATCCTGTAGATATGTTATAATTGTTTTCACTGTCTTACCTATTTTTGGACATTCAGACTGTTTCCAGTATCTCATTGTTTTAATCTGGACCTGGACCTTCCTCTTAATTCTAGTCTACGACCTCTGCCTCAAATTCTGATGTTTTCTATATTTTCCATACTGCTGAGCTGTTAGCCATTAAATTGTTTGTTGTCAGTATCTTATCTATAAAGTGGGAACCACAATAACCTATACATCACTGAAAGGTTAAATGAGGTAATGCATAGTTATGAATCTTAAATAGAGAGAATTCCAAATGACTTTTAAAACCTTTGTCAAAAGCCTTTCTTTCCCCCTGGGTTTTACATGAGTAATAAATGCTGGTGCTTCTCTTAAGACAGAGAATAAAACTAATGACGATCTTTAAATTATTGTCATAAAACAAAATATGTAAATGAAGGAAACCAGAAATTTTATATATATATATAAACTTACATTTATGTATGTTTTAAACTGACCAGAAAGTAATTTCTCTATGCTCTACTGAATAATAGTGTATTTTTTGTTCAAGATACTATTAAACTAAGCAACATATTGCACAATTGAGCAGACTTTCACTTAAGACAAATAGTGTAGAAAAATGTGAATAATATAATTGGAGTGGGGAGAGAGGGTACTCTTATGTCTTCTGAGTAAGCTTTGTACTTTGAGCTTTGCAGGGTCAAGACTAACTGGTCTTGGAGCAGCTTCATCGTCAACCTTCAGTACCACCTCAGGGAGAAACCATATTTCCCCTCTCACTTGCTTCACTTTGTTTCACACATTCCTCATAGCATTTGCTCAGACTTCTTTATGTTATGATTAATTCTGGACATTTCTTTTCTCTCCTGCTAAGTCATAGCAACTGGGGTCTTTGTCATTTTGTCTCATACCCTAGTCAGACCTTATAGGTGTGGACATCCAGGAAACGCTTTATTTATGAATTATAAAGATTAGAAGCCACAATGAACAATTTTGTTACATATCTATAAACTAAATATACCCCTAAATACATATATGTTTGTGTATGTACATATATATGTTCTAATAATTATTAATCACTGTATTTTCTTCCCTGGTGATAGAACAATTTGAGAAAAAAAACAAGGACTTTGAACAAATCACACAAAAGACAGCTGAAACAGTAATAATCGTTAGGTTTAATTTGAGGAATTTAAAAAAGTAAAGGTATGAGAGAGGTCATTGTTTTGTCATTCTGCTTTATTCTTCCTTATTAGCATAATATAATAATAGAATAAATACAGTTGTGGATGAAGACTTACCCAGAATTCTAATTATTGGAATGATATGTGACAAAGTGACTTTGAGATTCCAGAAAGTTTGTAAAATGCCTAATTATTTGCTTACCATTTTAAGGAGAGATACAAAACTGCTAGAATCACATTTCAAACTGGAAAAACCAGTTGGTTCTAGGGAGAATTTGCTCTCTCCTGTGCAGCTTTGCAAACTCTGAAGCATCATAAATACTTATTTCTTCCTTTTTATAAAAAAAGTAATCCTTCCCCGTTACAAACATTGAAATCATAAAACAAGCTTGTGACATGATTTGGAATGGGAGGGCTGAGCTGGCTGAAGGGGGTGACAGGAGGAGGGGAGGAAAAATTTGAGCTTCTTTTCTTTTAGGTTCTTTGGCTAGCCTAATAATTAAATTGACATAAGACAGACTAACAAGAGAAAAACAAATTCAGTTTTGTACGGGAGCTCATAAAAATATGAGACTCAGAGAAGTTTACCAAGGCAGGCAGCTTTTATACCTTTTAGACAAAGAAACAATAAATTTGTGAAAAATTGACAAGATAAAGAAGTTTAGGTTTAGGGGTAGTAAATTAAGTGAGGAAGTAACAGGATTTATTTATATAGTCTTCTGGACTCTGAATTCCCTCTCTCTGGTGATAAGGATGTCTCTTTACCTCCTGGTACAAGGAGAGTACCTTTCATAAAGGAGATTTATTTCCTGCTTTCAGGAGGACAAAGGAGGATCAGATTGCATTTCTTGCACTTGCTGTTCCTTAAGTAACATACATTTAAAATAATCAATATGCCAAAGTGACATATTTTAGGGTAGCCTGCCCAGAACCTCATCAGAGGCATACTTGTTATCACTTCTCAATCTCCTCATACCATCTAGTGAAATACCTTAGGAAAATGTTTCCAGAATTGCCCCTTTATTTTGACAGTCTTGACATACTGAGGAAATAGGCTTGTTGATGCCACAGAAGACAAACAAAAACACAACTTGTTGGAACTCTATCAAGTAACTGCTAACTAGTCTATTTTTCCCATGTTAAAAAAAAAAAAATTCTAGCTGAGCCTTTTTTTTTTTCTTAACTAAATGTTTATAGTATCAAATGGCTACAAAAGACACTCCCTCGGCTGTGTTTTCATCTAAACCCCTTGCTTCTGAAATCAATCCTGTGGATTTAATTCACCAATCCGCTAATTTTTATTCTTTCCCTGAATTCATGGGGAAGAAAGAATGCTGTTCCCAAGAATAGCACAGCTGATGTTTTTGCAGATTATTTATATCATTCAAGAATACCATGACTTTAATTTAGGCCTATATCTTATTAGGAAAGCTTGGAGGGTTTAAAAACATACGAAGTACGTTTTCTTCTTATGTAAGCAGTCTATTCATTTAGAAATCCTTTATTTCTTTTACAGCCTATTTATTGCAAAGTAATAACTTTGTATTATTGAAAGGGGACATACTTTCTGCTTTCTTAGCTTCTAACTCCATAGTTATTTAGTTTCATTAGTTATTCATCTAAGAGTAAAAAATCATCACTTGCTTTGCAGAAAAAGGAATGTAAAATGTATACAAGTTAGGTAGCTACATAGGTATACTAGTGTTGGATAGTTTTGCTAATGAGCAATAGAAGGGCTTTGCTTTTGGTCATACTTAATGGGCCATTCCTGTTAAAGAAGGTAGAATTATCTGTCTTTCCCGAACCAATTCTCTACAGTTATTTAGCAATATAAAAACGTTAGTATTTTATAGACTTGGTTTCATTCCAGTATTATTCAATGTCTTGTGACCATGAACTTATGTTGTTTCAGAGTCTTTGCTTTGTTTACTTCTCTTTCCACAATTTTAATCTAATTAGTAAAGAGCTGAATAAAAACAAAACAGTTATTATACACATACTTCTATGTCTATATTTCTGTACCCATCCATGTCTCTCTCTTTCTTTCTTCCCCCCACTTCTGTGGTATAGTAAGAGTTGTATGTCTGTCACATAAAGTTTATAGTTCTCAAGTAGATCAAGCACATTAGCTAGTTTTTAGTATATAAATAGATATTTAAAACTTTAGGTACTATCATCTTCATTTTATGTGTAGAGAAACTTTGTTACAAGCCTGACACAATCATTATAAAAGATTATTTCTGTGTAAAATTATTTCTGTATTAAAAATATAGAGAAGTCTTTTTGGGGATTAAAAATAAACATTTACCCAAAATTAATTACTTGCTTATAAGAAATAAGTATACACCATTTAGTGATGGCTTCATTTATAAGATATTAATCTTCAGAACGATAAGTAAGAGTGAACTTGGTGTCTATTGCCTAAAGATGATTTAATTATAGAGTGTAATACCTTTTCAGTCTCATCCTTAAATCTATTGCTGTGTTCAGGCTAGGCTATTATGTATAGGTGTTTAAGTATAGTGTGATCACCTTTTCTTATATTTCATACAAGTATTACATAACATAAGAAATATATGTTACATGTTAATAATTACAGAAAAAAGTACCTTAAAATATCTTATAGTACTTCAGTAACAGCACCAAAACATAAATTCCCCCAGAGAAGTTACCTAAATAGTTTTTATTTCCTTTATCAAACATCATTCTGTCTCCTACACCATACCTAAAATTACTGGGGGGTTTTTTGTTTGTTTTTTGTTTTTTTTTTTTACATTGCAGCGACTGAATAAATATTTGTTAATTTTTTTGATTTTCCTGTATCTAGTTTCACTTTGGATTAAACATAGTATCTTCTCCACTTCTACGTCATCGTTTGCTCATCCATATTTTGACCACATTATTATTTATTTCACAAGACCACACAGATCCTGTTCTTGATACTCATTTATTTCATCATTTTTTTCTGCCATGTATGGTGTCCAACACAGCTAATCAAACAATGTCCCCTTTTCTTGGATGCAGGAGTCATCAGCTAAGGTGCTCCACATGGAAGAACATCACTTCATAGGGCAGGATGATGATGAGGGGTGGGGGAAGCAAGAAATGTGTCCAAGGAAGAGAATAGTCTATGTGGGTGGGTGGGTGGTGGGGAGAACCCCAGTGACAGGCAAATCCCTGATAGCCATATAGAAATTTTTAAAAAGGAAAGGGCTGCGCAGTGGGGGGAGTGAAATAGCCCAGATGATAACTCTTTTTGCCTGGTCTAGACATATTTCTAAATCATGAGTTATTATTTGTATTAAAGTCTTTACCTATATGAAGTAAGCCTACACGAGAAGATACAGTTCAGTGGAACAGAATAGCTATTAATAAGTCAAATATTGGGGTGCCTGGGTGGCTCAGTGGGTTAAAGCCTCTGCCTTCCGCTCAGGTCCTCAGCAGGGAGCCTGCTTCCTCCTCTCTTCCAGCCTGCCTCTCTGACTACTTGTAATCTCTGTCTATCAAATAAATAAATAAATAAATCTTAAAAAATAAGTCAAATATTGAGAATACACTTGCAGTTCAGTTGAGTGTTAGGCTCTGAGGATGCTTTAGAATTATTAAAAATGGTTCCTTTGGTCTCTGGTAGCTTACAGTCAAATTAAGCTAAGGGAAAGCTAAATAGTAACTAACACATGGTAATACAATCAAATACTAAGTACAGACATAAATTTCTAGAGAGATCTAGAGAAGATATAATTCACTGTGATTACAGAGATCTCATTTTAAAAAAGGAATTTCAGTTGGATTTAAAGGTGAATAACATTTAAATAGGCAAAATAGAGAGTGAGATATAGAAAAAGAAAGGCATTTCTTCAAGAGTTCTATAGAAGCCAAGGCACAGAGAAGTTACCAAAGATTGAGAAGTTAGGAACCCTGAAATAGAAGGTGTAGGACAGGCTTACTTTGGACCTGGGTTTTACCTCTTCCCTCTCTTCTATCCCAGACTTACTTTTTTTTTTTTTTTTTCCTGTCCACAAATATTGTTGAACTATGTCAAATGACAGAAATAATTCAATTTAGTACCAAGTTTGATATTCTTTGTTCAAGGGGAAACAATCCATGAATTGGGGGAATACAGTGACTCACCAGCAGTAGAACTATGTTCCTGAGGAGTTGGGTTGACAGTGAATTTTATAGTGAATTAGGTGAGGCAATGCAGAAATGTTATGATAGGCAAGGAGGCTGAGGATTTCTTTATAAGCAGATTCTATCATCTAGGGTAAGGTATGCTAGCTAAAGCGGGGTTGGACAATTGGGACTGGTAGATGTTAGGATTTCTTGACCGTTTCCCAAAAGTGCAGGCTGACTTAAGTTTAGATTTGTGACCTGGGCTGGGCATAGCCTTCATCTGCTTTTATGTGTATCTTGTTTTTTTTAAGCTTTGAGCAGAAATTCAGTCCATCATTAGAACTTTCATGCTGTTTTTGTGTGCAAAGTATAGTTATATACAGAAATATTAATGTGAATGTCTGTTTCAAGAGCTTCCATAAAGAAAGTTGCATTTGTGTGTTAGATTTTGTGAAAAAATAAATAAATATTAATATCTCAACACATGGGAAGTATGGGAACTAATGTTCCAACTGACATTCATGCTATCTGTATTTATTTTGATATTAATGTTACCAGGCTTGTTTACAATTAAAATGAAGTAGTAAAATTAAGTGCTATATCTCTTTATTAAATTTCACATGAGAAATTTGGAACTTGACCATTTAAATTATTTGTTAAATTACCTAAAAGGGCTCCATGACAGGGAGAAGGGTTAATTGGAATTGAAATTTTTAGGGAAATATAACTAAAAACAAACTTCTCCCAACACAGAAATCCTCTCCACAAAGGTAGTAGGGAGAGAAAAAAATAAAACAAAACAAAACTTCTATTACTGAATGAGCATTAAACTAGAATGTGATGCATATCACAGGCAATCCACTAAGAGATTGCAAAAACCAAAAGAAATTTCACCCTTTATTTAGAGTCAAGCGGATAAAACCCATTACTACCTGCTTTCAAGAGAAATGATAACTAATCCTTCAGTAAGAGCACTAAATTTACCTGGTAATTGGGGTGACCATCTGTGTGAGCTAATTGGCTTTCTCCAGGGAGTTCTCTAGAGGAAAACTTCTCATAACCTTTACGACTGCTAGATTTACAGTTTGGAGCAACAAGTCCACCGAAGTTAGACTCTTCATTTCCTACAGGAACTGACAGAAAGAGAAGCTCCCTCCCTCCTTGTTTGCATTTTAAAAAGATGGCTCCCAGGCCCTTGAGGAAACATTCTGGAATGTGAGAAAGGCCTGAGGCTTCATTAGCCATTGTAAAGATTTACAGACATTTGAAAAGGGGAGTGAAAGAAATTTCTTTTTTTTTTTTTTAATTGAAGGGTTTTATTTATTTATTTTATTTTAATTTTTTTTCAGTCTTTTTTTTTTAATTTAAGCTTTATTTAAACATATAATGTAACCCCACCACCCTCTCCCAACCCCTCTCAAGTGAAAGAAATTTCTAAAAGATAAGGGATAGGGAGGAAGTCTAGCCTTATTTTCAACCAACAGAATTAAGCCCCTTATTTTTCTTTTGTATTTGTCCTTATAATGAGTTAAATCATTATTTCTTTAAAAAAGTAGTCAGTGGATGGTTTGGGTCCTCCAAATATACTGCTAGTATATCTAAAACAAAGGAAAAAAATAGGCTTTAAAGTGGAAAGATTAAGTGAAATAGTCATTGTAATCTGTTGCCAGGTGAATTAGTGGGGCCCTATTGCTGAGATTTGGCCTTTGTAAGGGAAAGCTCGGAATGGAACAATATAAAAATAAACTACTCCTTTAGGTGTGTTTGAGATTGGACATTCAAAGCTTTCTGGTGCACTTAATTTAAACTTTCTCAACTGGTAGACCTCCGGTGCTCGTTCAAATGCTAATGTTGGCCTTCTGCTTTTTTAAAGCAATGCAAGCTCAAGGTCATGTGACCCAATTACTGCAATTATGAGGTTTCTGGGAGTAATCACTCTGGTTGCACCCAGAGTGAGCATCTGCTGATGATAAATAGATCCGGAGATAGTATGCTAAGACCAGGCTTCCACTTATTCACTTCTTAATATGTACATACACAGAGCTAAAACCCATATGCTCTAATAAGAGCATTCTTTTTCCAGACAGTTTTTTTTTTCCTTAAATGTTTTCTTTAAATTTAGTGGGAATGGTTGAAAATGCACATTTTTGTGTTTGAATATATTAGCATTCTACCGAAGGACATGGAGAAAAACTCTGCTAATGACTAATAATGACTAATAATGAAGCAGCATCCTTCACCTACACATATTTTAGTTCTCTGTGCAGGGAGAAGAATGTCACAAGGGCTTAATCTTTCCAGCAGAGGTATTATTTCATATCATTTTATTTAGTTTTGTTTTATTAATTAGGGGGGGAAAACCTAACTTCTATTCATAAGGGTGTGTATTTAAGAGGAAGTTCTCCAGGCAGCATAAAAGCCTGCTGAGAGTCATTCGTTAACAAGGGAAATTATTGGGAAATTAATTTTCCCATGTAAGTAAGGCCATTTCCTTCTCAAGAGGTTATAGTTCCAAAAGATAGTTTTTTAGTAGTATTTACCTTGTTCCCTGTTACTTGTGCTTTTCAGACCATAGTGGACTCAGTTTTAAATTTCATCAATATTACTGGGTTATTTTTACCCTGGCCCATACCAAATGGTAACCTTTGAAAAGTAAAACTCTGTTCATGCTGAATTGCTGTCTTATTGAGGTAATGTTATTTACCACAGCGAGATTAAAGATAATGCATGCTATCCTCATTTAAAAATCCCTCATACTGTCAACTTGCCTCCAAAGTCAGATTTAGAATTTATAATTTCTATCTTAGAAATTATAAGTTCTAAATAATTAGTAATTATTGATAATAATTTGAGGCAAATAAAGCTTATTTCCAGTCCGTGTAGAATGACACATAGTAAATTACTGATCCATGAAGCAGATGCCTTTTGTGAGTACCGTAACGTGCCAAGAAGTGCAGTAGGTATAGGGGAGGAAAACTAAATTTCCCTTTATCTTTCTAGGTTCTCAGCTGAGACTCCTGTAATAAGAGAGAGATTAGGAGAAAAACAAATTTAATTTCATACATCAGGGGCCCCAAGGATAGGAGAACCAGAGAAGCGATTAAAGCAGGCAACTTTTATACCTTTTAAACAAAGACACAATAAATTCATGAAGAATTGACAAGACAAAGAAGTTTAGGCTTGGGGAACAAATTAATGAAGTAGCAAGATTTGTTTTTATAGACTTTTTGGCCCTGAAATCCCTATCCATGGCCATAAGGATGTCTTCTATCCTCCAAGAGAGGGAGGGCATCCTTTATGGGTGGGGGGGAGTTTACTTCCTGCTTTCATGGGGACAGAGAAGGATCCACTTGTCCTTCTTACATGAGCTGTTTCTTAAATGAATTTAATTTCAAAATAATCGATATGTCAGAGTGGCACGTTTTGGGGTGGCCTACCCTAACCCCCTCAAAGGGAACACAAGTACAGTCTTGCTTTCTCATACTCAAGAGTTAACTTGAGCAGCCTTTAAAGTTCATACCTGTACTCTAGTATATTTATGTGGTATATCCACGTGCAATATGCAGTTTACTAAATAATTTGTCTTCATCTATTAACAAGTTAAGAATGCATCTATTGGTGGCTTCTAAAAGCTTTTTTTTGTGTGACAGCGCCTGTCAAGTTTCCCTCCCACCCCTTTTTTTGTCATAACTAGAAAACGACACAATTTATTTTTAAGGAAGAAAGGATGTCTGATTGGATCCTAACTTTTTCCTCCTACCTTTATGTCTGTTTTTGTGCTCCCACCTTGCTTCTTGTAAACTCTTTAATCTTATTTTTTTTTTAAGATTTTATTTATTTATTTGGCAGAGAGA
>RCUC01117719.1:0-12722 GCA_003697995.1 Taxidea taxus jeffersonii
AAAAAAAAAAAATTTTAATGATTGAAAGAAAAGATCCAACCTGCAGCTCCTGGAAGAACTATTTGTGTCTCCCCTTGGACTTGGCTTTGGCCTACTGCCAGCCAGGGTTAAAGACCAGGGTCTCTGGCCTTCCCAGACTGAGCAAGGGGGAGTGCTGAATCTCCAGGGAGGAGAGGAGGTGGTGTGACCAGGATTAGGGCGCTCGTTCTGGAAGTTTCCAATGGAAGGGAGCAGGGATTGGCATGGCAACATTGACAAAGATGCTTGGTGTGCGCCTGGCACCCGTTCCCCGGGAGCCCACTCCCCCCTCTCTAGCTCATCTGGGCAGGGCACAGAGGCCACCACAGAATGATACTGCCTCCCACCCTTGGGTGATTGCCCTGCCTTGCAAGAAGAGCAGCGGGGATGGTGTCCTGTGGTTAGCAGGCTGCCCACAGTGACCCATTCAGAGACACATAAATGGGTTTTCAGGGGCTGGAGGAAGGGCACACCCCTGGCCCCGAGGCTTGTGTGCTGGTGGGCGGGTCTCAGGGAGGATGCCGGCTGTCCTGCTGACTGCTCTCCTGGCTTTGGTCTCGGCGCCCAGGACCCAGGCAGTGTGGCTGGGGAGGCTGGACCCCCAGCAGGTAACAGACCCCCTGTTGGGATGGCACGGGCCTGGAGGCGCGTCTGTCCTAGGGGCCCAGGGCCCTCCTGTGGGGCCACACAGCCTTGGGGCCACCCTCCCAGTGGCAGCCCAGACTGGCACCAGCTATGGGGGGATGGGCTAACCTGAGGCAGGGGCCCTGGGTTCCCAGGTAGAGAGAGGAAGCCTCCAAGGGCTGGAGGGTCCGGCCCCCCTCACGTGCTCCTCCCCCACCAGCTGCTGGGGCCCTGGTATGTTCTTGCCGTGGCCTCAGGTGAGAAGGACTTTGCATTGGAGAAGGCCACGAAGAACATCGAGGGCGTTGTGGTGACCCTTACTTCAGAAAACAACCTGGAAATGCGGTCCTTCAGGCCCCGGTGAGTGGGCTGGGCGCCCTGCTTCTGGGTGGGGCTCAGGCCGGGCTGGGGGAGGTCTCCGGGACGCTCGAGCTGCTGCTGAACGGGGGCCCCCGCCTTGCGCTGAGGAGCACGGGCTCTCCGGGGACCCCAGCCACCTCTCGTTCCCACGTCTGCCTGCAGGAGACGGAGGGCCCCGGGGGCCCCGGGCCAGACTCCTTAGGAAAGGCGGCTTGTGCTGAGACGGCACCTGCAGACACACAGTCACAGCAGGGCTTAAAGAGGCGGCGCGCGGGGCCTCTCCCGTCCGGCTGAGTGTTCCGTTTTATCTGTTGGCCTTCGGACAGGAAATACATTTGCGTGGCTCCAGAGTCGGGGTCCCCAGGGGCGGACCGTGGGGGTGCTCCCCCTGCCCGGCCAGCCGGTCTCCCCCCGGCGGGTAGCCGTGTCTGTGCTGCGTGGGCAGGCACATGCCCGCACCCGTGTGTCGTTTGCCCACATGTGCAGCCCACAGAGGCTTCGCTCTCTTTTAAAGCATTTCAGGTTTTGTTCTCTTTGGTCTTTACGAAATGTCTAAAAGCTGCAGTAGGATAAACACAGCGCCAAGACTGCCGCCTTCACCCTTCTAAGTGCGCAGCTCGGGGGCCGCGGGGCCCACTCGCCGCTGCGCAGCCGTCCCCTCCCTCCGTCCCCACTGAACACAGTCCCCTGCCCCCCCGCACCTGTGGTCCAGCTCCTCCGGGGCCTCCTGGGAGTCAGGCCTTCGGGATCGGTCCCTCCGTGCCGGGCGGACCTCGCTGGGGACCACGTCCTCCCTGTCCATCCGCGGTGTGGCCGGTGTCGGGATTCCTGCCTTTTTCAGGCTGAGTCATGTTCCGTGGTGTGGACGGGCCTCGTGGCTGCTTCCACCGTTTCGTTTTGTCAACGGTGCTGCCGCGAACGTGGGTGTGCGGGTCTCCTTTTGAGCCTCCCCTGGGTTCTGCCGGGCGTGCGCCCCGAGGGACCCCGCTGGCCGGACGGTGACTGCCTCTCACACGGACCGGGGGCTCCGCTCTTTCTTATGGCTGGGTGGCCCCCCACAGGCCTCCTGCCGCGGGACAGACCGTGCTCTCCGGCCGTCTGCACTTGGAAACCCCCTCTAGGGAAGGGGCCTGGGGGTCTTTGTCTCTGAGGGGTCCCCTGAAGGGTCAGTCCCTGGGAGCTGCCAGGCTCCGGGTCACACGCGTTCCCCAGCTCTTGGTCCTCTGTCATTCTCCGTCATCGGATGCACCCCAGATGGCCCCGGCAGCTCCTACGCGCCCCGGTGACGACGGGAGAGCCCGGGCGCATCTGTGCGCCCTCCACGCTGCCTGCCCCACGTGCTGCCTGCTTCCGTGTCTGGCCCCCCAGCTGCCTCTGTTTTCGGACTTTCCGCTCGTTCCTTTGCTCGGTCTGTTGACTTTGCAGACCCCGTGTTTGCCCCGTTGCAGCTTCGTGCTCCGCTGCGTCCGTTCCCTGGACGGCTCTTGCCTGCTCTTCTTCCTTCCAGAAGGTCCCAGCCGCGAGCTCATCTTGGTGGGCAGACAGCACGGTGTCTCTGTCCACTTCACGGACTGACCTCTCAGGGCACGTCGGCCCCTCTGGATGCTGAGGGTCTTTACCCAAAACTGCGGGTGCTGCTGTCTGAGGCTCCTACTGCGCCCGCCGCACGGCCCCAGCACGGGGGTCTTGGGAGGTGGAAGGAAGCCGGTTCGCACCTCGCTCTCGCACCAGCTCCTTCCCAGGCCGGGTGGGATCCGCGGGAGAACAAGGTTTCCAGGTAGCGGGGGCCGGCGGCAGCCTGGACCCCCTGTGCGGCACGCTGGCGCCCGGCCAGGTCCAGGTGGTAGAGCCCTCGTCCCTCCTGGTCCTGAGTGCCGACCCGCAGCCGAGGACGCACGGTGTCTCTTCCAGGCTGGAGAAGTGTGACGTGAGCGTCGTAGAGCTGCTGAGACAGAAGCCCGGATGGGCATTTGAGAACCCCTGTAAGGCGACGGCCTCTGCTGTCTCATGCGGGGCGCGGGGCGGGGGAGGGGGCGCTTGGCTCCCGGGCCCTCCCCGGTGGGTTCGGCTGCCTGCAGCCTGGGCTGGGGTCCCCTGTCACCTGGCCAGTGCCGTGGGGAGGGGACCGGTCCAGTCTGTCCCCAAGACTTCCACCAGGAAGTGAAAGGACTCATTTTGTCAGAGGTTTCACCCCAATCTCAAGGACAGAGGGCTCTACCTGGCAGGCCCCCACGGGGACCCCGGGCCTCCCTCTGTGGTGGTGCCCCCGAGGGGACAGGATCCACATGAGCTGGGACAGGTACTCGCCGCCTACCTGCCAGCTACCTGTCCTGGAGACCCTCTGTGTGCTGGCTCAAGGGACCAGGAGACAATACTGGGGAGCTCTCAGCTTTCTGGGTGGCCTCTCCTGCGGTCTGATGCTCCCCCCGGGGGCACGTGTTTTCCAGCCCTGGGCGTGTTGGACTACCGGGTGCTAGGCACCAACTTCAGGGACTATGCCATTGTGTTCACACAGCTGGAGTTCAAGGACGAGGCCTTCAGCACCGTGGAGCTGTACAGTAAGTGCTGGAGACCAGGGGCCAGGACCACCAACTCCCACAGCTATGCTGTGCCCCCAGAGTCCCGAGCCTCATCCCAGCCCCCACCCCCTGGGAAGGATGGCGGGGGCATGGGGCTCATGTGGTGAGGGCTCCTGTCCTGCCCTGCAGGCCGCACGGACCTGGCCAGCCAGGAGGCCATGCGCCTCTTTGCCAGATGGAGCAAGGGTCTGGGCTTCCTGTCCCAGCAGCAGGCCACGCTGCAGCAGGACCGTGAGTGTCACCCACTGCCCACAGGGCCCTGTCTGGTCTCGGGGTCCTCTGGGCCTCAGGGAGTTAGGCAGGACTGGAGTGGGGAGCTTTTCATGGGGTCATCTGTTCCTGCCCAAGCCAGACCTGGAGGGGCAGCCCCATCTCGGGTGAGGCTGTGGGCAGAGCAGGGTGGCCCCAGTGTGTCCTCTTGTCACTCTAGTCACCTGTGCGCGGAAGGCTTTCCAGGTAAGCTGCCTTCCTGAGCATCACCCCACCTACAGCCCAGAACCTCGCCGCTGTGAGGGGCTGGGGACTGGGATGGGGGCAGACACCCCTCACAGTGAGTCTGGGGTCCCCCAGTGGTCTTCTTGGTTTCCAGTGACTGCGGCAACCTGCAGGGGGGACAGTGCCTGCTGAGCTGTGTGAGGCTGGCCAGGCGCTAGCCTCCTGGCTCCGCTGCCTGGGAGCTCGGCATGGGGCAGAGTGCCCCCAGGACTCAGGCTGCAGCTCCAAATAAAGCGATTCTCACGGATGCCTCTCACTTGTGTGCCGAGGGCGGACAGAAATGCCAGATGGGGCACTGCCCTCTTGGGGCTCCCGTCCGTGCAGGGGGCAGAGGCTGGGTGCGGTGGGCTCGCTAAGGGCTGGACCACGCAGCACAGAGCCAGCTCTGGAGGAGGGGACACACGGACCCGGGTCTCGGCTCCGGAGTGGGGGCTGGGCTGGGGGCAGCGGCTCCTCAAGCAGAGGTCACTAGGGTCCCCAGCTGGTGGGAGGACCTTCCGAGTTAGAGCAGACCCTGGGGGTGGGCGTGGGGGCCACCAGGCTGCATGGCTGGGGTGCCACGGCATCCAGGGCACAAGAGCACAGCTTTCCCCGCCTGGGGCTCGGGGCCAGGGCAGGGCCAGGATTCCAGAGGCTGTTGGTCCTCCCGTGGTCTGGTGGGACCGTGCCTCCTGACATTGTGGCCAGAGCACGGGCCATCGGTGGAAGCGGGGCTGGGGGCTGGCCATTGCTCGCGGAGAGGGGCAGGGCCCTTGGGGTCAGGGCTGGGCAGCTGCACACATGTCCAGCCGCCCTGTCCATCAGCACCTGCTTGGACAGAGAGCCCTGGGATCCTGCTGGCGCCGTCTGAGCCCCGTCCTCACGGGTCCTGTTTCTCACATGCAAGTAACCCTAGGCAGTGACTCACAGGGACGCCTCCGGGCTGTTCGCCTCTCTTCTGGGGAGGCTGGGATGCAAGGCCCGGGGGCCTCCCGTGGGAACATGATGGCCTTCAAATTCAGGCAGCACCCGCCAGGCCGAGCACCAGGGCGGTCCATCTGGGTCCCAAAGCCCTTCTCCCACCCATTGGCCCCCCCAAGACTGGCTCAAGGCTCCGGGCTCACAGGACGCCTACGGCAGGGTCCGGTGGGCGGGGACACTTGTTTTTTTTTTGGGCGGGGAGACTTAAACCCGGTGCCCTGGTGTTGGAGGAAGGAGGATGGCGATGGGACCATGGAGGCTGACGTGCGTGATGGTCTTGGCGCTTGTGCTGGCTCTGGGGTCCCGGCCGCAGGAACAGCTACCCAGGGAGTCCCAGAACCTCAACTGGAACAGGGTGAGCCACTCTCCTGTCGTGCCCGAGCCAGACAGCCAGGCCGGTGGGGCCAGGGATGCAGCATGTGTGGCTGGATGATCACTCCCTGAAACTCTCCAAAGGGCCGTCCTGGAACGGTGGGCAGCGCCGGGCCTCTCTGGACGAGCTCACGACCCCGTAGGAGGGGGTAGGGAAGAGCCCCAGGAAGGGGCAGCCTCGGGCACTGGAGATGCCAGGGGGCAGAGGCAGAACGAGCAGAGCATGTTCCGGAACAACGAGATGGTGGGTGGGTGGAAGGTTCTAGTGGGGGTGGACAGGGACACTGGCTGCCCGGGAATGTGGGTTTGTGGCAGGAAGTCCGACGGGTGGGCCGAGGGCCAAGTTGGAAGGAAGGGGGAGGCCTCGCACAGGAGGTGAGCTTCAGCACACGGCACCCACGGCCCAGCCCTCGGGGCTCCGGCCAGCCTGGCACCTGCCTGCCAGGGCCCAGGGTGGGCAGCTGGGGTCTGGCGCACAGGCTGTGCCGGCCTGGGGGTGCGGGACCCCGGCTGGGCCTCGGGCCAGTGTCAGGGTCTGCCGGGCTCCTGGGGGCCTGGCTGGGAGCCTGGCACAGGCAGCTTCCCCAGCACACTCTCCACAGTTTTCAGGGTTCTGGTACATTCTGGCTATCGCCTCTGAGGGCCAGGGATTCTTGCCGGGCAGAGACAGGAGGAAGCTGGGGGCATCCGTGGTGAAGGTGCACAACACAGGCCAGCTGAAGGTGGTCCTGGCCTTCAGCCGGTGAGCGCACCGAGGAGGGGGCCCGGCGGCACCCTCTTCCCGGAGCCCTGGCCACAAACAGCCCAGGGCATCTCCCCGTCCATGGGGGAAAGGGAACTGGTGGGGGTGGCAAGCCAGAACCCACGATCATCTGGAAATCTAGCAGGCCATCTCTGCGGCCCCAAACCCATTCCTGCCCCTCAAATTCAAGGCCTGCTTTTGGGAGATGCCACTGGGTGTGCGGGGACGTTCTGCAGACCGTGGGTGTTTGGGGTGTTCCCCTAGAGCTGTGGGACTGGCCCTGGTCCTGACTGGAAAATCCCAGAAACATAGAACCAACCAAGGGCTCTCGCCTTGCCCCCCTAGGTCACAGGGGTGCCGGTCATACACGTTCATTCTGCGGAAAGATAGGAAAAAGGCGATGTTCAGGAATACTTGTACGTACGACGGCCCGGGGCCCAGAGAGAAAGACCTGGGGGTGTGTCCCTGGCGTCACGGCCATAGACCCGGAGATGCTCTGTCCCAGGGCTGGGTGCGTGGGAGGGACGGCGGCCCATGGGGGGTCAGGCAAGCCACGGTCCCAGAGCCCACAAGCATGCAAGAGCCTGTAGCCTAGGCCTGGATGGTGGTTGGGTGTGGGGGGCACTCCTGGCCCTTTCCAGACGCCCCTGCTGGGCAGGGTGACTCCGTGCCCCACACTTCTCTCCCGGTCCAGTGAAGGGGGTGGAGGGCTTCCACGTGCTGTCCACTGACTACAGCTACGGCGTGGTCTATGTGCGCCTGGGCCGGGCCGGCCGGACCTCCAAGACCCTGCTGCTCTTCAGTGAGTCCAGCAGACCCTCTGGGGAGTGGGCGCGGGCGCAGGTAAGGTGGGGGTGGAGGGCGACAAGCCCAGAGGGGAAGGCGTGGCCAGAGGAGGCCCCACCTCAGCGTGGGCTCCACCGCAGAGCGCCACGACCCCGGTGCCCACGACGGATGCCGATTCTCACGGCTCAGCGGGCCAGCCTGGCGGGTTCCGGGGAGGCGCCCCTTCCTGGTTTGCAGTCGGCCGCCGTCTCCCCGTGTCACGTGTTGGGGGGAGGGCTCTGGCGTCGTCCTCTTCTTATACGGGTGCTGATCCCAGCGTGAGCACCCCCTACCCCCGGCACCTCCCCCCCTCGCTCTGGGGCTTCGGAGTCTGAATGTGGGAGGACATGGACACGCAGTCCACGTTGCCCGTTGCGGCCCTCGCACGGCGGCTGGCAGGAGGTGGGAAGTAGGAGCACAGGCTTGGGCCACACAGAACAAGCCAGTGGCCAGGAGGGCAGGCCAAGCGCGGGGCCGGATGGGGAGACCACGTGAACAGGTCTCTGATGTGGCCGTTGCAGGGCTGGGTGGGTGGGTGGGGGAGGCCAGTGCAGAGGGTGAGAGGCCAGCGGTGGGACTGACCATCCACGTGGAGGCAGGGCACCCCCCGGGCTGAGGGCGGGATCCGGGGAGCGGGGCTGGTGCTGAAAGGTTGGGGAAAAGTGGGGAAAGGAGGCACAAACCCACTCTGGGCACCAAGGCCCATGGGACGCCCATCGGAGAGGGCGGGGGGGGGGGTCCCGTGGAGTCTCCATGGGGGGTGTGGCCAGGGACAGGGGTGCAGCTGCCCGCACCCAGGAGGGGCTGTGTGAGCAGAGAGGGCTCCCCACGTGGTCCTTTGTGGTGCCCGCTTCCAGGCCGTGCCAGGGACACCCACCTGCACTGGAGCACGGAGGGAACAGAGGACACTCCCCGCTCCCTGCCCCCCGCTGTCTCCCTAGGCAGCACCAGTCCTGCCGGCTTGGTGGGCACTGCGGTGGCCACGGGCTGGGATGCGGCCCCAGACGGCCGGACCTGGGGACACTGACCTGCAAACTCTGCTTCTAACCGCAGGCAGGCAGAACATGTCCAGCTTCCCGAGCATGAGAAAATTTGTAGACATATGTGAGATTTTGGAGGTCGCCAACAGTGTGACTGTTCTCCCAAAAGATGGTAACAGACGCCAAGGGCCCTTCTGTCTGGGTCCACCCCACGCCCGGTCCCCATCCGTCCCATAAAGCTGACTTGCGGGGCATGGACGGAAGGAGGGGGGCGGGGCCGTCTTTTCTAAGATCTGCAGCCGGCTGGGAAGGCGCGTCCTGGGGCCCCAGCCCCCCCCCCCATCACCGGTCCCTCAGCAGCACCGGTCTTGCCCCGCCCACAGGCCTGTACGGAGGACCGGGGATGCTGGAGGACCGGGGATGCCTGGCCTAGCCACCTGCAGTGCCCCAGGCCAGCACGGGGGACACCGGGAGGGCCAAAGAACGCTGTGGGCCAACGGGCTCCTGCAGGCAGACCCGCGCCCGCTCAGGCCTTCTCTCCCTCCCGCAGATGCCTGTGCGCACACCATCCTGCCCTGAGAGCCAGCCGGCCCCTCGCTGCTTCCCCTGGGTTCGCCTGCAGGCCCCCAGACGCCAGACGCGCTGGTCAAGACGTGCTGAGACGCGTTTGATGACTTTGGGCCACTGATGGGTGACGGCTGGGGCGGTGGCTGTAGCCCAGGAGGGATCCTTCAGGATCATGGAGGGATGGGGGTAGGAGGGCAGGTGCTGGCCGGGTAGGGAGAGGCCCGGCCAGGCCCACTCTGCTCATGGCCTCCGGATTACCCGGCGGAATGAGGCTGCCCCCTGACCTGCTGGGAAATAGACCAGGGCTGGTCCAGCGTCATCCCTGCCGTGTTCCTCCTCCGCCCGTCGGCCACCATCCCATGCGCCCCGACGGCCCGCACTTTCTCAGGAAGTTCACTGATTCGCCTGCCATTTCTAAGCACCTGGGACTCGTCAGGCATGGGCTGGCGGCCGGAGAGGGCTACAGGCAAATGCAGCTTCGGGGATCTGGGGAGGCCACCAAGGCAGGCTCGCAGCAGGGCTGCCGGGTGCGCACATGAGTGGGACTCAGAGAAACGTGTTTGCAGACCAGTGCGAAACGGCAGCAGGTCTGACTCGCGCCAGGCGTGGCAGGACGGTCAGGGAGGCCTTCTTGGAGGAAGGGACATTCGGAGAAGGGGTGAAGGACGGAGGTAGTTCGGTGAGTTGGGTGGGCACCTGCGGCAGAGGAAACCACGTTTGAAGAACCCCAGAGTAGTGGGAGCAGAGGGAAGGGTGGGGGGGGGAGAGGACACGCAGGCTGCGGAGGGAGTTTCCGTCACAGGAGAGGGAACACGGGGCAGGCTTGGGGGCTGAGTCTGGGGCCCGGGACCCCCAAAAGGAGATGCCCTGTGGGGGGCTGGAATTCAGAGGACAGAGACGCGGGGGCTGGACACGTGGGGTCACCAGTACGTCATGGGTGATGGCGTCGACAGGCGCGGTGAGGGTCACTCAAGGAGAGCACGGCAGGACGGCTCCATCAGCCGTGGCCACGGAGTGACCACCCACAGGATCTCGGTGCTGTGAGCCCCACAGATTCGCTTATGTTTCCCGTCTGGGGTCAGCGTGGGGCCAGCGGTGCAGGCCGGCGGAGTGGGGTCTCGGCAGCTCGCTCCCATGTCTGGGGCTTGGTGGGACGTGACTGGTTCCGCCCGGCTCTGCTGCCTTTGCGCCCCTCCCACCGGAGGGGCCACGTCCTGCTCCTGTCTCGCTGAGACCACAGCCGTGGAGGCCACAGCAGGCGGGGAAGGAGGACTTGCCACGGGTCTTCAGCTGCTGAGTGAAGCGTGTCGCGACCCAGACTCACAGTCCAGCAGGGGCTGCGAGGCACACGTTCCAGGCGCGGCTCAGGCACAGGGAGACACGGGCCGCTCAGGCCCCAGACCCAGCCTGCAGCAGTGTCGCACTCGGCCCCTGGGAGCTGGGCCAGGTGTCCTTACTCCGTCCTCCAGCCCAGAGCCCCATCCCCTCTAATGGGGGGCAGTAGGATCGAATCCTGGGTCTTGAGACCTGCAGAGGCCCCCCTAGACCACACAGCGTGAGGCCTGAGTGGATCGCACCTCAGCCTCCATGGGGGAAGAGACAGCGAGGCCGCAGTGACATGGGTGCTGGATGTGGCCCAAAACGGCCACGCGGGCGGCAGCCCAGGGCTCTGGCTGGGGCAACACGGGGGCCTCGTTCCTCCAGGATGTGAGTGGCTCCCGTTCCACTGTTCTCCGGCTCTGCCCTCTGACTGTCCCTCACTTTCTACACCGTGGCTGCCTGCTGCTGGGGAGGCGCTGGGGGGGTGGCACGCCTGACTGCACACAGCACGCCCGGGGCCCTGCAGAGCTTGGCACCTTCTGGTCAACCCTGCTGTCAACACAGCTCTCTGGGACACCATGGGTTTCTGTGTAAGCAAGCCTCCTTCATCCTCTACCACAGTTCCAGAAGGCCACAGCCCCTTTCTACTGATTTCCTTACTAGAACGTGGAGGATACCAGCCCCCTGAGGGACAGGGTCTCCACATCCCAGATGCCCTTTTGGACAGCTTAGGCACTGACTGTGCACACCGAATTTCTCCCAGAGTCCTGACAAAGACAGGACCCGAGCTCAGTGCTTGTAGGAAGAGACCTGACCTATCTCACAGTCCATGTGCAGACCCCACCCTGCAACGAGGGACTCCGGGCTGTCTGTGCCGTGGGACACACAGCCCTCCCATGGACCCCTCCCCATCCGAGAGCCAGGATCCTGACTCAGCTCGGCCGGGAGGCCTGCCTCCTGGACCCCCAGAGGCCAGGGCTGCAGTCCCCGCTCAGGACCGACGGGGGCGGGCTCCATCTCCGGGAGCGTTCGTGGCGGTTGGCAGGAAGCAGTTCAGAATGGGGGTGGCAGGACTTGCCTGCCGGTCATCCTGGACTCTCGACAGGTTCTCTGGACCGGGGTCTCCCGGGGCGGCTCAACCGTAGGGGCTTGCGTCTCCAAAGCCCTGGGTCCAAGAGAGACCCAAGGACAGACAGAGAACAGAGATCCAGAGACACCCACAGAGAAGGAACCCATGAGAGGGAACCAGGAGAAGTCGCAGACTTCCCTCCATCAGCTGGGAAACGACATCCCATCCTTTTGCCCCATCTCTCCCTGAGAGCGCAGTCACACGGGCCATCCAGCCTGCGGGGAGGGATTCCACAGGGATGTGTGGGCAGGACTCGGGACTTCCCGGGAACCGCCGGGGGACGGCCCGGCACATGGGCGCAGGCGAGGCCCTGGGACCGGGGTCTACACCTAACGGAGGCCCCTGGAAGTCTGTGTCGCCAGGGGACAAGGTCAGAAAGTAAACTGCAGCCTTCCCACCGGGGCTGGGACACGGGCAGCAGGGGAGTGGCTTTCCCTGGACCCCAGAGCAGACCCGGGCCCCTCTGAGCTGTGTTGCGAGCCCCGCGCAGCCCCCGCTGCCCCTTGTGTTGCCATGTGTGTGCACCAGCCTCCTGGGATAGCAGGGACGGAACGTCTGTAGAGTCCTTCCCCGGATGGCGTCCCGAGACGTAGAAGCCAGAATCCCCGCTGTGCAGATGGGGAGCCTGGGGAGGCCCTGGGAGGCACAGGGTCTGTCCGGGGTCAGAGTCCCGGGCAGATGCAGGAACGTGGACCGAAGCCAGCTCTCGGTCCTCAAAGCGAGGACGATGCTTGCACCCTGGCCTCGCAGGGGCTGTGGGTGGGCTGTGAGGGTGCCACTGTATGGACGGGGCATGGGGCGAAGGGTGAGCATCGAGCAGTGGGGGAGGGGGCCCTCGGGGGCTCTGGGGTGAGCAGGAAGTCGGGGAAGGGGCCCCAGGAAGTGGTGACCTCCCTTCCCTGACCACGGAGCCCAACGGAACTGGAACCCGCGTCACCAGGCACCCACGTTCCAGGGACCCTCCCTGCACAGCTCGTTGCCTTGGACATCGTCCAGCGAACACCACGTTCCCATGTTGCATCCCCACCTCGGGTCGGTGCAGGCGGAGGACAGCGCGCCCGGCCACACTTCCCCTCGCTCGGGAGGTCGTCTCAGGGCTGCCCGATGCCTCTGGCCGTTCGGCAGAAAGGGGACAAAGGAGACACCGGCAGGCCAGAGCCGGCCACCCGCCCCACACGCTCTGCTGGACGTGCGTGGCCCCGGGTCCCCTAGCCCTCTGTGCCCGTGTGTGTGTGTGTGTGTGTGCACGAGCGTGTGCCAGTGCGTGTGCGTGTGCGTGTGACCGGGCGTGGAAGGAGGGCTCGTGTGGGGTGGGGCCTTCCCGAGCAGGAGCCGGTGGATGAGGGGTCAGATGCCCGGTGGGCAGGTCACGTTCTAGGTCAAGGCTGGCTGGGTGGGACGGGTCCTGGGGGATGCCAGCTTCTGCCCAGGGTTGATCCCGAGAGCCCTGCAGGGAGGTGTGGGTCCCGGTCCCGGGGGCAGGGCTGTGCACGCACAGGTCTGTGTCTGATGTGGCAGCGGCAGGGGACCGGGCGAGAGGACAGTGGGGTCGGCCGGGCGGGGCTGTGATGCCTCCGGGCCGGCTACCGGTCCCTGTCTTTGCAGAAGGCCACGGATGAGGAGAAGAGGCAGGCGGACACGACCTCCTCTCTGACGCAGGAGTCCGCAGGCCCAGGAAAGGCTTCCACACCTCCCAGGCCACCTGCGGAAGCCGCGCCGAGGGTGAGAAGCCGGGGCTGGGTGCCTGGGGG
>RCUC01117722.1:0-12512 GCA_003697995.1 Taxidea taxus jeffersonii
TATTATGTTTTAGAGTTCTTCTAAAACTGTTTTCAAGTAGCTGGTATATTTTCCTCCAGTAGAATTCTTTCTAATTTACCAAGTCTGTTTGGCTGAAGTCAGGGAAGGCAAATGACCAAATACACGTGCACTGTTTCCTAAGGAAGAATCAATAGGCTCTTACTAACGGGATTTTCTCCCTTTTTTTGTTACCTTCAGAGAGAGGTGTTGTAGACTCATGGGTTTGGAGGCCTTTCCTGCCTTATTTTAAGGTTCTCGACTGTCCTGCTGTAACAAATTTCTGTAGACTGGGTGGTTAAACAATAGACATTTATTTCTCACGTTCCAGAGGCTGCAAAGTCCATAATCAGGGTGTCAGTGTAGTGGGTTCTGGTGAGGGCCTTCTTCCTGGTTCACAGATGGCCATCTTTTTACTAACATCGTGGAGAGCAGGGAAAGAGGACGTAAGCTCTCTGTGTGTCTCTTCATGACCTGATTATCTCCCAAAAGTCTCATCTCCAAACACCATCATGCTGAGGATTAGGGGTTTAACATAGGAATTTGCAGGGGATACAAACAGTCCATAGCAGCTGGGTGGTTGAATTTGCTATGCAAGAGATGTCCAGACAGTGCAGGAGTACAGTGTGATCTGAGAGAATTTTGAAGTTTCCTTGCCAGAGAGAGAGCAGGAGTTCTAGGGAGGCTTCCTGAGCCTAGAGCTGAGTTTTGAAAGATGAATGGAGTTCACTAATCCAATGGGGTGGGGGAGGAGCTTAAAGAAGAGTAAAATCAGATGCCATTCCAAGAGGCAAGAACAGCATATGCAAAGGCACAAGACCACATGGCAGGTAAGCAGATAAGTGTTAGTGAATCTAATGTTGCCAGATGAAGCTGGAAACAAAACTGGCATAGATTAGAAAGGGTCTCAGTGCTGCATGGAAGGGCTTGGGCTGACATCAAGGAACAGCTGCTATATTTAAGTGATGTGGTCAGATTTTTATTTTTAAAAAATGTCTCTGAAGTTTGTGCTATGGAAATGCATTTGAAAGAGACCTAATTCTCTGCAGGGAGACCAGGAAGGAAGATTCTGCAGTGGTCCACACAAGAGATTATGCATGTCTGAGCTAAAAGTTGAGAGATGAAGACGTGTCAAAGCTTCCCTTTTATTGAGCCCCATACCCAGAATAACCCCCTTTTCTCTGTTATGGGGCTGTCTGAAGGTGAATTTGATATGATCCCTGTTCTCAAAAAGTTTATAATATAGAGATATCTAAGAAACCATTGGCAATGCAAGAGATGGATTTACCAAGTTTCTTCAATTTACAAATATCTTTTGAGTGCTTCCTATGTGCCAACCCTTTCTGGGGGTTATGATATGACAGTGAAAAGAAACCAACAAAATTCCTGTCCTCATGGGGCTCACGTTCAAGTTGGAGAGAGCACAGAAAGCAGACACTACAAAGGTAAGATATATAATATGTTACATGGTAGTGGATACTAGAGAAAAAAGAAGGGGGAGTAGGTGTTAGGGGAGGGGCTACAATTTTTTAAAAGGTAACATTTGAATAAAGATCTAAAGGGGGAAAGGGAATAATATCCACAAATATAGAGACTAAAATACCTATCTGGAGACATCATGGTATAGCAACTTTGAACACGACCTTTGAGGAAAGACAGACTTAAATTTGAATTCTGACTCCATGCCATACTGGCTGGGTGACCTTAGACATATTATTTCACCTCCTTGAACATGGATTTCCTTATCCCTAGAATGGAATTGGTGACATTCCATCATCTCCCAGGATGGCTGTGAGGATGGAAAGTGATACTTCTTGCTTGGTACTGAGCCTGGCATATTGAAAATGCTCATTATATGGTACATATTCATAATGTTGGGGGTGATTCTGGTGGGGCATCACCAAGGAAAAGGGCCCTGGGAGGAGCACCAGGGGGTTTTGAAACAGGATTTCCTGACTAGGGCTCTCTGCTCTGCTGTTGCAGGCTCTGCAAAACTGAGTCATGGGCCCTTGGGGGCAGAGAGGCAAAAGTCCCAGAACAGCTTCTTCAGTAAAGAGGACAGGAGAGCCATGAGGCCCAGTGTCGTGCTGTGTTCTGCATCTTGGGGAGGATTCTGTCCCTAGGCAAGTCCCAACCCCCTGGGAAAAGATGTGAGAGAAGCTTTTTGTGCTTTAAAGAAATAATGGAGGTGAAAATTGGTGGGTGTGAAGGCAAGTCTGGCTTTTCTTTAGCAGTTTTACCGGTGAGTACAACAGAAATGGATGTTTTCTGCGTGGGCTAGAGGAGGCAGCTGCTTAAGCTGCCAATCCCATCCGGCTGTGAAAAAGCCCTTCCTTGCCTGCGAGTGACAGAGAAGAGGGCAGCTCTCCGGAAGGAGTCAGCAGCAGCTGCTGGGGATCTTTGGGTGGAAATCTAGGATATGAAAGCTCTGCTTCCCGTGAGCGCTTCCTTCTGCCTCTCTTATGTCATCAGCCATTGGTATCATGATGCCTGCCTGAGGGGGCATTACTGCTGCTTGGCTAAGGCTAGCCACTTCCCAAGGCTGCTTTTGGGGGACAGTAAGCCACTACTGAGCAGGAGAGAGAACGAGGGCACAGCATTGGTTGGGATTCCTCCAATCTGTTCCTTTTTCCTTTTTTCATTGTCTGGGTCTTCTGTTTTCTTACATTTTTTTCTTTATTTGGTTTCATTATTTTATTCATTCACCCCCCCCATTCTTTTTCTTCTTCTTCCTTCCACCCTCATTTTCTTCTTAGATCGTTCTTTTTCTTCCCCTTTCTTTCCTTCTTTTCATCTACTCACTCTGTTAATTCATTATCAATCCATCAGGCATGTTCTCTGTGCAGTGCTAGCCCAGGGCACTGATAACACCTTCCCTGTACTCAGGAGCTCAGCTGCTGCAGAAGAGGGAGGAGTGGAAATAAACAAGCAAAGCCTGCAGTGAGTGGCCTAGACTCTGGAGTAAGATGAAACTGGTTAGAGTTAGCCACTTCCTCTATGTGTTATCTTGGGCAAGTTACTGAACCTTTCTGAGCCTCTGATGCTTCAGCTCTTAGAGTACTAGAACCTTCTTCCTAGGGTTGCTAGGAAGGAGTACAGGAGGGAGTACAGGTAACATGCTTAACGGAGTATCTGGCATGTAGCAAGAATTCAGGCAATGCTATTATTAATATAGTCTGACAAATATTATTAGGCATCAGGATAAAGGAAGTGAGAGAGAGAGAAAACCACTTTTCTATGTCTGGTTCTTGCCCCTGAAAGTAAGAATCAAAGATATACCAAAGATTTCCTCAGGGCTGAACCCCTCATTTTATAGATAAGCAAAGAAGCCCATGGGTAGAGGGGTGACTTGCCTTGGGGATGCCTAGGGATAGAATGGAGTCCAGGGACGCCTGGGTGGCTCAGTTGGTTAAGCGGCTGCCTTCGGCTTAGGTCATGATCCCAGCATCCTGAGATCAAGTCCCACATCGGGCTCCTTGCTCAGCAGGGAGCCTGCTTCTCCCTCTGCCTCTGCCTACCACTCTGTCTGCCTGAGCTTGCACTCTCTCTCTCTCTAATAAATAAATAAATAAAAATCTTTAAAAATTAAAAAAAAAAAAAACGGAGTCCAAACTATCTGAGTTGAATCCTTATCCCACATAGAATCGTGGTAACAACTGTGCAAGTTACTCTAGCTTTCTGGGCCTTAGTTTCCCCTTTATGTAAGTGGATAATAACAAGGGATTACTGTCGGGACTAATTGGTTTAATATAGGAACAGGGCTTAAAACACTACCTAGCACATAGGAAACAGTGTATAAATATCAGGTGCTATTATTAGTGATATTAGCATTACTGTCATCATCATCATTACTGTTGTTAGGGCCACACAGTGGGCCAGCAGTGGTGGTTGCCACCCCCCTCCTTTAGTGGAAATATGTATGCTAGCCTTGCCCACACCTGCCCTTTTGCACAAGCTGTGAGGCTGCCAGCTTTCCTAGCCTACAAGAGGGAGCTGTGTCCCCATCATTGCAGCAGAGCCTGCATATTTAAGCTGTTCCCAGAACCTTCTGAACCAGTGCCTGGATTCAGGCGCTCTGAGGTGAAGGGCACTGCAGTCTGTCACAGGTTACCCAAAAGGTGTCAGGTTACAGGGAGAACCCCACTGATGTTTAGCACCAGGAGAGTTGGGGGGAGGGTAGGCCAGCAAGCCAGGGTGGCACAGTTGTTGAAGGTCTGCATCTGGAGATGGACTACACTGATGTAGAGGCAGGATTGAATTTTGCCTCATACCTGGTACATGATGCTCTACAAGTTGCTTTACCCTCTTCAGCCTCAGTTTCTCACCTGTGAAGCAGAGTTAATGGTAGTATTTGTTTCACAGGGTTCTGTGAGGATTAATGAGATGATACTTGTCATGAGCTCAGTGCTAGTGAGCAGTGGGCCACATGGTGGCTATTACTTTCTGCTCTTGAAGAGAAAAGTGCTCCCTGTCTGGGGAGAGTGAAGCAAATGACTAGCAACTATGCACTGACATCCAGAGAATCTTATATTTTAATTGTGGTAATTTTGTAGTCCGAAAAAAAACACTAGCTGAAAACTCAGCTAGTTCTGGTTCTGTTCTGGGCCTGGCCTGGCCTCTACTTCACTGAGTGACCCTGGACAAGTCACTTCCTTGTGTGCATTGTGTCTCTATCAGGCAACAAAGTCGTGGGAACAGGACTGTCACCCTGCAGTTCTGTGTGTTCCACAGGGGCCCCCTCCCAATCCAGCCCCACCAGGTTACTGTCTCTGTCAGGGCTCAGCCTGTGCCCCCCCCACCCCCAGAATCCCAGAGTTCTTCACCAGATGCTTCCCAAGTGCCCAGTGTGCCAGTCCCATGTCCAAGTGCTGTGCTTGGTGCCTGGATGAGGATGGAGAAGGCAGGGTCATGGGGGAATCTGGCAGGAAGTGAACCCATCCTTAATATAAGAAAAATGCTGCAGGATAATAGAAGAAGATGCACAGTTCCCCTTATCCTTATCCACAGGCTCCCTTATCCATGGTTTCACTTCCTGTAGGTTCAGCTACCTGTTGTCCACCTCCACCTTGAAGCAGATGGTCTCCTGAGGAAGCGTCAGAAGGTCATAGCAGCCTATACACTACATCCCTGTCCCCATGTCATCCACCTCACTTCATCTCATTATGTAGGCATTTTACTATCTCACATCATTACAAGAAGGGTGAGTATAGCACAACAAGATATTCTGAGGGAGAGACCACATTAATATAACTGTTATTACAGTGTATGGTAATAAATTGTTCTATTTTATTATGAGCTATTGTTGCTAATCTCTTACAGTGCCTAAAATAGAAATTAAGCTTTCTCATAGTAAGACAACAGCATAGAGAGGGTTTGGTACCATCTGCAGTTTCAGGCACCTGTGGGGTATCTGGGAACATACCCCCCCAACCATGGATAAGGGGAACCTACTGTAGTTGGTGAAGGGCACTAGGGTCAACATTTAAATGGAGTGGTCAGGAACGGATGCTGAGGAAGTGACATTGGAGGTGGGACCTGAGTGACAAGGAGGCAGCAAAAGGAAGACAGAGGAAAGAACATTCTGGGCAGAGGGAAGAGCAAGTGCTGAGGCCGGAGGGCAGTGGGGCAGGGATGCTGGAGAGTGAGGTCAGCTTGTTTGAGAAATAGAAGGGCCAGTTTAGTTTGGATGTAGAAAATGAATGAAGGGAAGGGAATCCAGATGATGTATGTGTCCCTCCCCACCCTGCCCTGCAGGCTGTGAAAGAAGCTTGAGTACCATCCACTGAAGGGTGGGAATCATGGTGGGGGAGCAGGTGCAGGGAGCAGGGGCGGCAGATGGGAGCTTCCTTGCTGGTCCAGGTGAAGATGACAGTGGCTTGGACCCTGGTGGTGGCTGTGGAGTTGGACAAAGTAGATGCACTCAGAGGCTGTGTTAAGGAGGAGAGTTGATTGTAGCATGTGGGGGGCAGCTGGAGAGGGAAGAATTGTGGGATTTCTCCACATTTCTATTTTAAACAACCAAGTGTGGTATTTACTGAGATGGGAAGATGAAAAGAGTACAGTTTGGGGTGGGGGGAGATGGCAGGAAACGGAGTTCTGTTTGGGACGTGATAAATTTAAGATGACTATTAGTGTGCTTTTGCTGCTCTCCAGAGTAAACTTGCTAAATTACTCATTAGGGCAGCACCTGCCTGCCAGAAGCACCGCCAGGCTGGCCATCTGCCCTCCCAAGCTTGGGCAGGAGGCTGCGGACACCTGAAGGTGATAGGATTGTATGTGCAGTACTCAGCCTGGTCTCTGCAGGGATGTGTTCTCTCCCCATTTCTCTCTCTCTCTCTTTCTCTGCTTCTGTCTCTTACTTTCTCTGTCTCTCTCTCTCTCTCTGCCCCTCTCTATGTCCTCCTCTGTTTCTGTGCTTCCCTGCCTCTCTTTCTCTGTCTCTTTCTATCTCTCCCTGTCTCTGTGTCTCCCTATTTCTCCATCTGTATGTCTCTTTCTCTCTACGTCTCTATGCCTTTCTCTGTCTTCCTGTCTCTCCCTGTGTGCCTCTTTGTCTCTCTATCTCTCCCTGTCTCACTTTGTGTCTCTGTGTCCCTGTATGTGTGTCTCTGTATCTCTCCCTGTCTCTGTATGTGTCTGTGTGTGTTTGTGTTTCTCTGTGTCTCTCTTTCTCTCTCACCTGTCAGTAACATCATTCAGATGTTCCAGGTAAAGCTGGTGTTTCCCCTCATTTCAGTCCTTGTCCTTTGCCGAAGTGAGCCTCTCAAAGGTCTCCTGTGTCTCTAGGAAGAAGGTTACTTACTTGGCTCTGTGTGTTTTCTGATCTGGCAGAAGGAAACACCATGTCTGGTTCCTGGACCTAGGAGATGCTGGCATCTCTCCTTGACTCTGGCTTCCCAGCTGTGCCTGCTACTGTCTTTAACTCAGTGAGTCCACAGCCACTCATGGTCCCTCCCCAAAAACCACAGAGACAAATGAGCATAGGGCTTTGCAGGGACACAGAGCAGCTCTGTTAATCTCAATTGGTGAGAGTAGTCAGGGAAGCCTCCCTAAGGAAGAGGGGAATGAGCTATGTCAGAAGTAACCAGCTAAGGAACATAGGAGAGCAAAGGGAAGGTCATGCCATACAGAGGGAACAGAGATGTGAAAACATTGTGTGGGGGCCAGGATATAGATGACCAGGAACTCTGAGAAGCTCTGTAGAGCTCAGCTATGTTTATGGCACCCAACAGGCCAGATTCAGGGCTCCCAGAGGCCCAGGGTACCATGATGTAAGAGAAAATCAATAGGCCCTAGACCCAGAAAGCCCTGGATTTGAACCCTAATACCATGAGGGGCAGTGCTGCCTAGTGATTAGGAAAATGCCCACTGGGTTTGAACTGAAGCTCTGCCACTTAGCAGGGTAACTTTGGGCCTCAGTGTCCACAGCTATAACATGTAGGTGATAGTAGCACATCTGTCTCATAAGACTGGAGGAAGGATGGCGTGAGTTAATTTGTATATGGTGCTTAGAACCATGCCTGACAGAACTATAATGATGATTTACAAGTTGACCATATAAATTACTTATTGTCTCTGGTCCTCAGTTTCTTCCTGTGTAAAGTGGTGGTGATGGCACTTCCTGAGCAGAATGGAGATATACATATAAAAATTGTGTGTGTGTGTGTGTGTGTGTGTGTGTATGAGTGTATGTGATGCACGCATGTGTGTGTATCCTGCTCACGATAGCACAGTGTTTGGCATTTCATAGGTGCTCAATAAATGATAGCAGTTAGTTTTACATTGCAAACTCTATAGAAGGGAGTTCTGTATGGACTAAGAAATAGTGTCAACTTCCTAATCCCTTTTAAATTCAAAATTATTTCCTGAAAAAGCAGCTCTGATTTAATGGAGAAATGGAAGGTAAAGAATTAGGAAGGAAGAAAAGAAGGAAGGAAGGAAGAAGAGATAGAGGGAAGATGAAAGGAAAGAAAGCCCAGTTTCTAAGAAATAGCCTCCTTGGAAATGCTCTTTGTAAAGAGGACAAAGACAAAAAAGATGGAGCTAATGCTGCCCAACTTGCATTTTCTGAGCATGCCTACATGCAAGATGAGGCACCAGGAGCTCTGCTGAGGGAGTCATCAAGGGTCCCCCACTGCATTCCCCTGCTCCCGGCCATACTCTGCACCTCAGTGGCATACCCAAACCTCAAAACTTCCTGACTTCATATAGAGATAATCCAAATGTTCTGTTTCCTGGCCTGTTGCTGCAGAGCAAGGTGTGGGCAAGAGAAACTTCATGTGGGTGCCACTCCAAGGGCAAGAGCATTGGGGAACACAGACCCATAGTGATGTGTCCAGAGACCTGGATGTTCCCTTGGATACTAAGCTTTCCCATTGTATACAATAGCAAGGTTTTCTCAACAAAATCAGGTCATGGGGCTTTCTGGGTTTTCATTGGCGGGGATTGAGGAAGCAGAGCATTCACAGCTCTGAGCCTGGAAGTGGCCAGCACTTGGGTTTCCAGCTGAGAAGATGGGTATGGCAGCCATAGCTCTAGGAGATGCAGATGCTCTCCTGAGAGTTGGGAAGTGGATTCCCTTGGGGGAACACGACCCTAACGGGCCAATCCCTGAAGAAGGGCTCTAGGACCCCAATCATGGAGTCAGCACAGAGACTGAATACTGCAGTCTTGTTGGATATCTGGTGGCTGGTAAACTGGAGAGCCCAACTGACCACAGAAAAGAAAACAACTTAGCAAGGTCAGCCCTTGGGCCACTCAGAGATTTAATGTTGGGGGTAATAGGCAGTGGTATATTGACCTCAGGATTATATAGGAGCCTGGGGTACCCTTGGACAAGCTCTGCATTTGATGGTGGAAAAGATCATCTGGAAACCTGAGAAACCTCAGCCTCCGTAGTTGTGGAAAAGTGAGTTAATCCTAAATGCTTTCAAACAGGGCCACAGAGAATATTGACTAGAATTTTCTCAGGAAATAGAGAAAGAATTAATTAATTAATGCTATTATCTACTGAGGTTATTCAAAGTGCTACAGATACAGAG
The DNA here is from genome assembly GCA_003697995.1 of Taxidea taxus jeffersonii. Taxonomy (NCBI): domain Eukaryota; kingdom Metazoa; phylum Chordata; class Mammalia; order Carnivora; family Mustelidae; genus Taxidea; species Taxidea taxus. Next base: position 9,039 of record RCUC01117722.1, read on the forward strand.
CTGAAATACAGACCATGCCTTTAGTGATCCTGAAATCTCAGCCAGTCATTGCTGTATTAGGAGCCAGTAGTATAACAATCACAAACCCGATGGTATAGATGATAAGCATTTGTTTTGCTCATGCATCTGCCAGTTGACTGGGAGCTGACTGATCTTGCTTGGGCTTGTCTGGGTGGCTGTAAGGTCCTGCTTGAGTCTAAGTCTTCTCTAAGTGTCTCTGTTCCTCCTCGGGTCCATGGGACATGTTCTCATGGCGTTGGCAGAGGTACCAGAGGGCAAGTGGAAACACATGGTGTCTCTTAGGCCTGTGGCTCGGAACTGGTGTACTGTCGTATCAGCCAAAACTAGTCATGTGGCCAAATCCAAAGTTAGTGGGCAAGGGAGTCACTCAGCTTCTAGTGGAAAGAACTTCAAAGTCACTTGACAAATTATGTAGATTCTGGGAGGAATACAGAATTGTAGCTAATAATTCAAAGTATAAAATTGCCCACCCAAATGTAGGTATGTTCATCTGTGTTTAAATCATGAATATTTTACTGATATGCTGTAACCATAAAATGTACACCAAAAAGAATTTAGATTAAAAATTTGGAAATAAAAGTTCAAACAGTTTTTTTCCCTGCATTCCAGTGCATCATTTTGAGAAGCCCTAGGGGATGTATTTCCCATTTTGGTGATTCTGGTCCAGAGAACTAAATCTTAGAATGTAGCACATACACTAACTGCAGTGAATCATTTGGATCACTTGGAGAGCTTGTTAAATGCATATTCTGGGCTACTTTCCTAGCCTACAGAATAAAAGCTTCTGAGGATGAAGCCTGGGAACTTGTATTGTTGGGAGCCCCAGGTATTATGGGTGCATAATGGAGTTTGAGACTTGTAAACCAACAGAGCAATCAGCCTCTGATGGAAAGAAACCCAAGAGTGGTTTCCAAGAACATTGGAATACCCCCTTTAACTGGCCTGGAGCATGCTGGGGGTGGTCAGGAAGGCCATCCCAAATGAGTGGTGCAGGAGGTGAGTGCCGAAGGAAGGGGACACTTAACCATAATGTGTGGAGAAGGCTGTACCAAGACGTCATTGCATGTGGAAGAGCTGTCCTTGAGAATGGACCTGCCATGTTTAGGGAGCCCTGTGGTTATTAGCACATGTGGAACAGGGGATCAGGGAATGCAACCGTGAAGAGTCAGTTAACAGATAAGACTGAGCAAGAGAAATGAAAGGAGGGTGGGGTGGGGGCAGGAGTGATCTGATCCGAGCTGGAGGTGAGAGGGTTGTAGTTTGCAGCATGAATATAAATGACCTTATCTCAGAAGCTGTTGCAACCACAGAAAAATTTTCTGCAGGAAGTGACATGATCACATCTAGTCTAAGTGCCCAAGAGGTTAGCTGGCTTCCATGTAGGTAAGGGACTGGAAGTAGAAGAAGGGGTGCAGGCTGTCACACTTGCACCCAAGAGAGATGAGGATGGCCTGACACTGCAGGGAGGAGAGAGATGAGATTGGATGCCAGAATCCATGGAGCAACGGAGAAGCAGCAGAAGGAGAACTACGGAGCTATCTTTGGGCATTTAGCCTGAGTGGCGTGAATATGAAGCGGTGACAGAAGAAGAACCCTTGGGAGTGGGGCTTGCCGGGAGGGGTCTGCATTCTAATTGATCACCAAAGTTCATAGCTCTCTGGCCCCAGTTTAGAATGAAAATCCCTGGAAGAAATATAAACATATCCCCAAACTGCATACAGTTTATTTTGTATTAAGGCAACATTACTAAAGGTCACCTTTATTTATTTTAAGGGCCCATCATGGGCAGCAGTCCCAGAGGGGGCCCAAAATGGCCATTTAGCTCTAGACCTCAGGTAATCAAGAGCCTCTTTTTGGGGACGCCTGGGTGGCTCAGTTGGTTAAGCGACTGCCTTCAGCTCGGGTCATGATCCCAGCGTCCTGGGATCCAGTCCCACATCAGGCTCCTTGCTCGGCAGGGAGCCTGCTTCTCCCTCTGCCTCTGCCTGCCTCTCTGTCTGCCTGTGCTCGCTCTCTCTCTAACTAATGAATAAATAAAATCTTAAAAAAAAAAAAGAGCCTCTTTTTGGATTTTTGACATGACTTTCAGATGAATGTCTGGATCAGAGACAAGCCAGTGTGATTGTCAGGTAACACTAAGCTCATGTCCCAATCCTACCTGATGCTGCCTGAAAAGCTTTATAAATTATGTCTGTAAATAAATCCTGTGGTTATTTTGTAGATAACAGTTATGGTTGCTTTATAATTTTAAGTTAAAAACTTGAACTTGTTTGATGTAAATGCTCATGTACATGCATATTTTTTTGTGACCCTGTTTTGGTATTTCTCTATTTGAATATATTTTGGATTAGTGTGGGTGATCTCAAATAAATGGAAGACTTTCACTTCTCTTGAATTCCGGGACACTCTCTCCCATAACATTTTCTGATACCCCGGGTGCTCTCTAACAAGGGGAGGGAGTTACTGATGCAGAAGCCTCTCTCACCTATAAATCCTAGCTCTAAAGCCTGAGTCCTACTTGGCTGGGGACCTGCGGTCTCCCATCTGTGGGAACAAGAGTGTTGCCACTCACAGGAGATCAAGGCCTGTGTGAGTGGATTGGAACTCATCAAAGATGGCACACACTTTCATGTTGATGTAGCTGAAACAGAGCTCGGCAGATGAAAGACTCCACAGGTCTGTCTGTATGTGGAGATAGAGCTGCTCCCTTGGCAGATGCAGGTTTGACCTTTCTTCAGGAAATTAAGTATCTCTTAGCTTTGCAACTTAAGTGGCACAGCCTCTGGATTCTCAGGCTCACCCTAGGCTCCCACACCACCTTTGCTCATCAGTATATTGATGAAGCCAAGCCCATGTTGTCTCCATGAATTCTTAAACTTTCTGCTCATGCAGAAAAGGTTTTAGTAGCTGTTATTTACTCAAATGCTGGTTCCTAATGGGGAAGGAAGAAGAAAATCTGTCAGCATCTGTTGAACAGAAGATGGAGAGAGAATTTATGAGACTTGGTGTATTTACATGAGGGAGGAGCTCACTAAAAATTAAATCAGATATTCCTTTGCATTATTCCAGTTGTGGTTCAATTTAGGGTTATGTGTCATATAGCTGCTTTTCTTGTATAAAATCACACTTTTAGTCTTCACAAGCAAAAGGTGAGTGTGGTTTAATTTCATTCATGTTATTTTAAACATATTCACTCAGCAAATATTTATTGACCCTCTACTACATGCTAGGTACTTTTCTAAGTGCTTGGGATACAGCAGTGAACAAATCAGAGAATAATCTCTGTTTTGGGGGGATCTTTCTATCAGATGGAACAGAGAATCAGCAATAAGCAAAATAAATAAGTATTTAGGTTTGTTTTGTTTTGTTTAAAAGATTTATTTATTTGAGAGAAAGTGCTTGTGGAGGGTGGGTAGGGCAGAGGGAGAGAGAATCTCAAGCAGACTCCCCAGC
>ML099052.1:0-35971 GCA_003697995.1 Taxidea taxus jeffersonii
GACCAGTGAGCATGAGTGGGAAGGAGAGGGAGAAGCAGGTTCCCAGCTGAGCAGGAAGCCAGATGTGGGGCTCAGTCTCAGGTCCCTGAGATCATGACCTGGGCCAAAGGCAGATGCTTAACTGAGCCACTCAAGCACCCTATAGCAGCCTAATTCTTAATGTCAAAATTTAATCTTTTTCACAGGAAGTAAACGTATAAAATTTTGAAGACTAAATTCTTGGCTCTCTTTTAAAGATTTATTTACATAAGTTTTGTAATTTTATGTTTAGCTTACACTAACATACCTCCAAAATGCACAATTTATCTAAATTGATAATACTCTTCTCAGAGGTCATTGTGACCCACAAATCAGTCCACTTAAATGATTTTCCTTTCACCTGGCAGGATAAAATGCCCTTTACTTTTTGTCAGTAGTCACAAATATTGGAAGATGGAGTTCAGATAAATCATTTCAGCATTATCATCTTTCCTAAAATTTATTTGACCAAATTCCAAATTTATTCCAAGTGAGAAAACTTACATTATTTTTGAGTAAGCTTTTTGGCATAATAAATAACATACAAATACTTTAATAAAGTTATTTTACATATATTTTAACATCTTCATTGCATTTTTTAAAAATAGCCTTATTAAGAAATAATTTAAATACCATAAAATTCACCCATTTTAGGTGTACAGTTTAATAGTTTTCAGGATATTTATAGAAGTATATGACCACCATCAAAATCTAGAGCCTTTCTATCCTCCCCAAAACAAATGTCGTGGTCTTTAACAGTCGTTACCCTTACCTTGCTTCCCTTGCCCCATCAATCATTAATTTACTTTCTGTCTCCATAGATTTACCTGATATGGATATTTCATGTAAATGGAACCATACACTATGTAATCTTTCATATCTGACTTCTTTGACTTAGTATATCTGTTGTAGCCATGTGGAAATACTATATTCCTTAATTAGTAGCTTCTCTATTAAAGTGAAAAAATAGTCATAATGAGCAATGTGGCTCAGGTAAAAAAAATAGTGATCCAGCAGTCAAATACTTCTGCTTTCTGGCTCTGTAAAAACAGTCCTTTTACAGGACTTTGGACAAGTTATTAATTTCTTTGACTCAATTACTGCATTGGTAAAATGGAAATACGACCTGTCTTAGAAAAGGAAATATGGCCTATCTTAGAGCTCTAACTTATCTTAGAGCATTAAGAGAATTAAAAAAATAAGATGTAGGAACCACTAAAGAACTACACAAATATAGAATATTTAACTGCATTTTAAACTGGTTTTCCTGGTCTAATAGCCAACCAAATTATTATACTTGGGCTAAAGTATAAGAATTAAAAAAGTACTCTTTCCATAATAAAGGAAAACTATGAATTTTAATTCCTGTTTGCCCAAAGGTCCATTTGCCTCCACTAATTTGCATTCTAGTCAGCCTTGGTTAGCTTTAACAATACTAGCCACTCTTTGATTCATGGATTCACACAGGCACACAACCTACTGCTCATAGACATTTACATATTATCCACTTTCTGGGCCAATAGCATGAATAATAGCTACTCAGAATGAGAAATAAATGACCACCCCCAAATGCCCTGTGTCCAATGTCTCAGCTCTTACCAGCATCCCTCTCCTCCTTGCTAATCACTAATACTATCCTTACATCATTATAAAACAAAAATCATTCCTATGATTTCAGGTAGCTTTCCTAAAACAGTCTAAATAATGGCCAACATTCATGAATTACTAACCATGTGCCATGCACAATATAGTCACGGTGTACTCATTTATCATTACCCTCCTGCCCTCTTAGATTAATCACTTTTATTATCTCCAGTTTACAGATGAGATTACTAAAGTTTAGAGGAATAAAGTCATTTGTCCAAAGCCACACAGTTACTAATGAGCATAATTGGAACCTGACTCTAGAACTGTGCTGCCAAAACTTGGGCTCTAAACCCTTAAATTCCACCACCTGGGAGCATTAAAACATATATCGTGTTATCATTAATTTATGCTTTAGAAGAGCTACTGTACCAGACCATTTCCAGTGCTGGTGATAAGCACAAGTTTCCATAAGGGGAAGGCAGAAGAGATCTGGAGGACAGTAGACACCTAATGGTAGGTTATGGGAACTCCTGATGGGTTATGTAATGGGTGATGAGATGGGTATGGGTATGTTTTAGGCTACTTTAATTTGATTCTTTTGTTTTCTGTTACCCAAATAAGCCATGTTCACTATTGATTGGGATATCTCAACATTCAGAGAGAGTTCTAAACATTTGATGCATATCCTCCTAGATCCTCTGTCTTGAATATATTTTTATAAGAATAGAATAATAGAGTTTTATAATCTCCAGTCTCCCATTTCCTCTTATGAAAATTTTCCATGTCAAAATATTCTTGGTATTTTGATTTAGGGTGAATCATAATTTATTTAATTGTATCTTAGTTTTGGATGGTTGTTTTCACTTTTTTTCTATTAAAATATTGTGATACATATCCTTAGAGTAAATCTTTTCTTTTCTTTTAAGATTTTATTCATTTATTTGACAGACAGAGATCACAAGCAGGCAGAGAGGCAGGCAGAGAGAGGGGGAAGCAGGCTCCCTGCTGAGCAGAGAGCCCGATGCGGGGCTCGAACCCAGGACCCTGGGATCATGACCTGAGTGGAAGGCAGAGGCTTTAACCCACTGAGCCACCCAGGCGCCCCTAGAGTAAATCTTTTCACATATCTGAGTGTTGCCTTATGATCTCTTCCGTGAGTGTTGCCTTATCATCTCTTTTGTCTTCAAATTATAAACTGTCTCTGTTTGACGCTTTTAAATTATATTAATTGTGTGGGAGGATTTGTTTAATGCAATTAGCACAAAGTATGAAAGCAACCTTTTGAAGAAATTCTTGCCCTTTCCCTATTTCCTGCCATCCCAGCTCAGCAAGGGGAAAGGGAGTAGCAAGAATCAGAGCCCTGTGTGGCTGACCATGTACTTTATCTCTTTCATAGTTTTGCATAAAACTGTCCTGCATATAGAAATCTCTGTAAGCATTCTGATTGTGAAATATACTGATTCATTAAAGAAATGGATGTTTATATGGGTATGTGACTCTATTTGAAATAGTCTTAAATATTTTTATATCTAAACTTCTCTATCTTCCATGTATTCATTTCCCTTATTATTAAACCCAAGTATTTTTCTTTTTATCCCATAAATACTTTAAGCTAATACTGTTGTGTTCATAGTAGGTCTCTGTCCATACCCATTACTAGTATTTTCTAATCCTGAAAAAAAATCTTATTAAAATATGTATGTGTGATTTGTGAATTATATGTACAAATTTGTCAGAAAACAGAGTACTATTCTTTTTTTTTTAACAGAGTACTATTCTAAAGTATTCAGAAGTTTCTAAATTCATCAGGATTATTCCTATGAAATAAATGATGTATTATCTTTGTTTGCCAGTTGAGAGAGAGAGTAGTTTTAATCAGGGTAAAAACATTAGAATTTAAGGCTCCTCTTATCTCATCCATCCATAATTTGTAATATTTCATAAGTGCCCCATAAATTAGAGTTATTTTCATGTCATATTGGATTGGTTTAATGTTTAGAATAAACTACATTGAAGGTTTAGAAGCACTTTCTTTTTTGCATTCTGAAGTAAATTTTCGATTCTTATTATTAGAATGTAATTCACTTCCAAATTTTAAATATCTGATTATCTCCTTAGCATGATTTAATGCATATTCCTACTCTCTTCTGCCCATACACACCTAGCTAAATAATTTTCTGGGTTTAATGTAACTACATCTGGACTGAATTGCAACTTTTTAGCTGTATATCCACACCTGTTCTAGCATCTAATGTATTAAAATCTTCAAATGTTATTTCAGTCCTTTCTGGCATTATGTGGAAAATGTTAATGTACTTCAAGTATACTTGTTACAAAATAGATGTGAATCAAACCTCTGAAACATAAACCCTAAAATGAAATGAATTTTCTAAGCGGCTATATCATCATCTGAGCTTTGTAAAATGTTTGCTAAAGTTAAAATATGTTAATTTGCAATTGATACAGTTGAATACTCATTATAGAACTTTCTTCTATTATTGGTATATATTCTTACATCTGCCAAGGTTTCCCCTGTTAATGCTCATTTAAAAAATTTCAGTGAGACCTTACTTTTGTAAAAGTCTAAGCTCATTAAACTATGGTGTAATAATATATACATATAAATATCCTCTAAATGCAACATACTGATTATGTTCATTCACATCAATTATATCTGATCAAAAATCCCACAATTTCAGCCATATAATTAACCATCTAACTAAATAAAGTCATTTAAAATATTGGAGAAATAAAACAGGTTTAGGTTTAAAGGAGTTAGTGATTTGTTATCTAAAACATTATTCATCATCTTGAAGGCAAAAGGAGGCACTTGATTATAATTTCTCTAATGACAAGGGAATATATGCTATTGGTATTTATGGACTGAATCCAGTTTGCATGGACCCTACCTATAACACAGTAGATACTCAATGAGTGTCTAGTGAAGTACAATAACCTATTTATAAGAAAGTTTGAGGGACGCCTGGGTGGCTCAGTTGGTTAAGCAGCTGCCTTCGGCTCAGGTCATGATCCCAGCGTCCTGGGATCGAGTCCCACATCGGGCTCCTTGCTCGGCAGGGAGCCTGCTTCTCCCTCTGCCTCTGCCTGCCACTCTGTCTGCCTGTGCTCACTCTCTCTCTCTATAACAAATAAATAAATAAAATCTTTGAAAAAAAAAAAAAAAAAAAAGAAAGTTTGAGGCTCCGTAGCTCAGGGGTTAGAGCACTGGTCTCGTATAAGAAAGTTTGCATTTTAATGCCAAGATACATATTAGATATTATCAATGAAAACTGCACAACTCTTTCTGTTCCATGCCTTTTAAACCCTAGATACATAAATTTGAGCATTTAATTGTAGGCATTCTTATTTCTTCTATCTACAAGATTTCATTTATTCATTCAACAATTATTTTTTTAATACCTTCCCTGTCTCAAATACCATGAATATAACAGATAAGGTTTATGCTCTTGCAGAATTTACATTCTAGTGACCTTGTATTGTGAAGATTAAATTAGTGTAATGCACATAGAATGTCATGCCTGGTAGAGTAAATACTCAGCACTTAGTTGTGATGATGATGATGATGAAAGACACCTTTATATATGTTATTCAAAGCCATGAGACTAGATGAGATCCACTAGACAGAAAATGCACATCGAGAAAAGGGCTACAAACTGAACCCTGAAGTGTTCTATGAATAAGGATCCTCAACAGAGACTGAGAAACAATTAGCCAGTAAGGTGGGAAGAAACTAGAGAGTATAGCGTAATGGGGACAAGAGGAGTGTTTCAAAGAGGAAGTAAACAGTTGTGTCGAGTGCTGCTAAAAGGTTGAATTATATAAGAACAGAGAATTGAATTTTGGAATTGTCAGGATAGTATGTCATTCATAACTTTAAAAAGAGCTATTTCAGATGAACATAGGGGAAGGGAAGGAAAAATAAAGTAAGTTTAAAAACAAAGAGGGATTAAAAAATAATAATAAAAAACAAAACAAAACAAAGAGGGAGGCAAAGCTTTGGAGACTCTCAACCACAGGAAGCAAACTGAGGGTTAATGGGCGTTAATGATATAAGAGCACTGGGTATTATATGCAACTGATGAATCTCTAAATTCTACCCATGAAACTAATAATACACTATATGTTAACTAACTAGAATTTAAATAAAATCTTTTAAAAAATATTTTTTAAAAAAGAGCTATTTTCTGTGGAGGAGTGAAGAAGAAAGCTTGATTGGAGTAGATAGAAAAGAGACTGGGGGAAAAAGGCAAATCATGAAAAGAGAGACAGGAATGACTAAGAAGTGTAAAATGAGATGATCAGCTTCAATAGTGAGCAGAGACCTGCAGATTAAACCAACAATGAGACACTATTTTGCACCCTGTGGATCAGCCCCCCCCCCCAAAATGTAAATAGCTCTTTCTGGTAAGTATTAGGAAAGCAGGGGCATTCATTTAGTGAGGTGGAAATATACACTGGTGCCGCCATCCTGGGAACCATTTGGCATTAATTAAGTGTGTGTATGCCTATGGCCTCATAAGCTTGTTCTGGGGACATGCTGCAGAAAAACTCCCCCATAAGTACTCAAACTCTTGTCACAGGATTATTTATGGTGACACAAGTTGCAAGCAACCAGATTCCATCACTATAGGCCTAGATCAGTAAAATGTCACATGCACACACATTAGATATTATATGACAGTCCGAAAGGAATGAATCACATTTATATATGGTTACATGGGTAGATCTCAAAATAATGTGTAGTGAAGACAAGTAAGAATTAAAATGAGATGCATAGCCTAACAACACTTGGGTAGTTTTTAAAAACACTTGCAAAAAGTACTATTTTTTCCCACACATAAGAAGCAAATTAGAAAGTGTACATCAAATTCATGAACACTCTAGAATGGTTCCCTCTAAAATGGATCATTCCCAAATCTAAAAAATGTGTCCCAATGTCTTAAAGATTAAGCTAACAAACTTCCCGATTACTATATAGCCCTCTAGCTAGCTATTCACAGAAGTGAATATGTTGTCTTTAACTCTTCAATCTCATCCCCCACTTCCACATCATTCCTTGTTTTCTTTTGTACCTTGACCACAGAGAACTGAGTTGATTAGACTCCTTAGTACAGAGCATACGTCATTGATGACTGTGCAAGCAAGACCCCTCTCCAAACAATATTTCTTTTTTTTTCCAAACAATATTTCTTTAAAATATGCCAAACACAGAAAAATACAGAGAATAATATAACAAATGTGGGTGAATCCATCAACCATGTTTAACAAGTTTTAACATGGCCGTTGTTACTCTGTATATTGTTAAAGAAAAATATGCAGTTAAACCCTTCATTTTCACCTTTCCCCTACAAAGATAACCGCTGGTTGACACCTGGCCCAATGGCAAGAACAAGGTCCTCAAGGTGAAAAATGCCGAGATTCAGAGAGGAAGTGAGGGTGGGAGCTAGGTTCTGGCCTCACTAGTGCCACCGATGATAAGACCTAGCAGGGAGTGCTCACTATGCGCCTGCCACTCTTCTCTTTACATATTTTAAATCTCTTAATTCTCAGTCTTATACTGTAGTCACCATTTTATAGATAAGAAACTAATGCACCTAAAGCCGCACAGCTCATAGAAGCAGAGCCCGTGTTTGAAAATAGGTGGTCTGGCTTTAGAGATGGTGCACTACATGTACCTTTATGTTACCCTGTCATAGGAATGTATTGGGAATGGTGAACTTCTGTTTTTCCTCTTCCTCGGTTATCTCTACCATTTTAAAAAATATAGAGCCTTCAATTTCTCATTTTAAAAAATTTCCCATAAATAAATAAAATCTTTTTAAAAAATCCCCCTGATTGGGATCTCTGGGGGCCGATTCTGCTTGCTTATTCTTTCATTCTGCTTCTTGAACCTGCAATCAGTTTCCTCTACTTTGAACCAGATTTTTTTTTTGGTGTTTATCCAGAAAGTTTTAAACTTGAAATATCTTTCCACTATAAAGGTTCTATTTATTGTTTTCTCAAATGTCATGCTAAATATATTCTCCAAGTGTCTGTAATGTTTTATATCCTTCTATAAAATAGCTAACTATGAATACCTTTTGTATTTGTAGTTTCTAGAAACCTTTTAGAATAACAGCATTCTCTTAAAAGACTAATTACCCCAAAGCTGATGCCTATGTAATGCTATCCAGCAAGCAGCTGGCTTCGTATGAAGAGAGGCTAAGAGCTCTTTTTTGTCTTGTTCATTTAAAATCATTTGCTTCTTATTTAATATCTGCAAAGAACGCAGTCACATCATAGTAGAATTTGCTGTTGTAAATTTTGGATTGTTTCCATGGGTTCCGCCTTACATCTGCATGGTGTTTAAAGCCAATGCTTCCTTTCTTTTTGTAGGCAGTTAGGGCCTTTTGCCTCATAATCCAATGTCATGCTGAATGACAGAAAATTGAAGTTGAATTTATTTAACTGTACAGAAGGACTGCACAGAACAATACACTTATTTAAGAACTCCTTGCCTCAGGAACTGAAGGAGCTGTCTTGTGCAGGTGGCTTAATCTCTCTGGTGCTTATCCTAACTGTGCTCCTTTATTGAGGACAGAAACTAGGCACCCTGCTTCTAAAAACAAAACGACCCTGCTAGTCTACCAGAACCGATAATAAACCAATAGCATGCTTACTCCTCATTCAGAACAGTAATAATAAGTTCTGTGTATTTTTAAAATAATTCCTAGTGCTTCTTTTTTAGAGAAAATGTAACCAAAAGTAAAAACAGCAACAGCAAAAAAAAAGAAACAGCCATGAAAATGTATTAACTCTTAATTATATACTGCTGGTCAGTTTACATTATGGATTATTTATAATGAGTATTTTTTCCCTCAATTCTCTGTGGTATCTTCTCTGTTTATATAAAGTGATTTCTTTGTTGATGTTACTTGTATTTTCTGTTTCTGTTTACTTCACATGGCAGCCTTCAGTAGTTTCTGTGTTGTGGAGTAAAACATTTATTCCCTTTCTCTATTTTGACTCAGAGTTGCTGTAAATACAGAGTAAATTTTCTGAAGGAAGTAACTTTTTTTTTTTAAGATTTTTATTTATTTATTTATTTGACAGAGAGAAATCACAAGTAGGCAGAGAGGCAGGCAGAGAGAGAGAGGAGGAAGCAGGCTCCCCGCCAAGCAGAGAGCCCGATGCGGAACTCGATCCGAGGACCCTGAGATCATGACCTGAGCCGAAGGCAGAGGCTTAACCCACTGAGCCATCCAGGCGCCCCAAGGAAGTAACTTCTTTACTCACAGGACACTGTGAATTAGACTAAGCCATCTATCCTTATCTTGAACCAGGGAGAAAGGGAGATTTGGGTGAGTATGCAGAGTAAAGTACAGTATAGTACTTTACTGTACTGTAAAGTACGGTAGCTTTTTCTTTCTTGAGTGGGTCATGATTGTGTAGTTTATTTTCATTTAAACCTAGTAAATTCTGGATCTATGATGCACATTTGTATTCAAATGTGAGCTTAAGAATACTTTCCAAAGGGGCGCCTGGGTGGCTCAGTGGGTTAAGCCTCTGCCTTCAGCTCAGGTCATGATCTCAAGGTCCTGGGATGGAGCCCCGCATCAGGTTCTCTGCACAGCAGGGAGCCTGCCTCCCCCTCTCTCTCCCTGCCTCTCTGTCTACTTGTGATCTCTCTCTCCTTGTCAAATAAATAAATAAAATCTTAAAAAAAAAAAAAAAACTTTCCAAAGCAGGGCGCCTGGGTGGCTCAGTTGGTTAAGCCTCCGACTCTTGATTTCAGCTCAGGTCATGCCCTCAGGGTTGTGAGATCGAGCCCTGCATTGAGTTCCACTTCAGGATCCTTGCTCAGTGGGGAGTCGGCTTGAGGTTCTCTCTTTCCCTCTCCCTCTGCCCCTCACCCCCATGCTCTCTCATGCTCTCTCATGTGCTCTCTCTCTCTCTCTCTCAAAAAAAAAAAAAAAAAGAATGCTTTTTAATGCTATAAAAATAGGGATTTAGTTAGCTGCCATTTTTAACTATCTACTATTATAATTTTTGGGTGATTGAGAATGAACTGCATAAAATTCACATATCAAGTGCCAATTATTTGGAATTTTGTTTTCAAGATAATCAGTTCTTCCTCTTAACAATAGCTGGATTTAGAAGTGATAACATGAAATTTATTATATGGGCTCAGACCCGTGCTTCATCTAGTTTAAGATTATGTTTTGACGAAAGCACCAAGGGACATTAATAAAAAGGCATAATTGTTCTCTCTGAAGTCAGCTTCATAAAATTGGTCACAATGATACCATATTTATCTTAATATCTTTCATTTATTATATTAATTTTTAAAACTTTCAAAAATTAAATCTAAACCCTCTTGGAGTTAGACATTCTGCTAATATACTACATATTTTATGTAAAATACTTTTCATTCATCTTAAGTATGCCCCTTTAACAATTCTTAGATATGTTAAACAGATCTATAGCTACACTAACCATACTTTCATGGACAAATATCATATCCCCTTGTAGCTTTTATAATTTGAGAGCCATATAGGAGAGTTAGAAAGATAAGGACTTCAGGATGAGTCTAATCTGAGTTTGAATCATGGGAGCACTTCTAACTATGTCACCTTTGATAAGTTAGTTAATTACTCTATAGACTCTAGCTTCTTAGAGTCTATATTAGTAAAAATATGTATCTGTTTTTTATGGTAGTTGTGACTATAAATGAAATGATATAGGAAAAAGCATTTTGCACAGTGCCACAGAGTGCACCATCAACAAACACTAACCACCTTCCTTCTTTATTCTTCAGAGGATGGGTTGAAATCTTTTGGCTAAGCCTGTGTGAATAGAACCCCTTTGCAAGTCCATATGCAAGTCCATATGAACTTAATGACAAAACAATCCATCATGCAGTGTTCATAAGAGTTGCTTTATTTCAGAAGGTCGCATTCAAAAATAAATCATCTATATGTATGTGATCTTTTCCCTCATATGATGGTATCACTTGATAACTGGGGAAAAGGTACTCCACAAATATTATCTATGAGTTAAATCCTTATTGACTTTTACTTCAAGGGGCCATTCTTTCAAATTGATCCCTTTAGTTGACTTAAAAACATTCTGTCAGTTTAACTGTTGGCTAATACATTAGTTCATTGTGAGATATTAGGCAAGTGGTGCCTGGGTGCCTCAGTTGGTTAAGCAACCAACTCTTCATTTCTGCTCACATCATGATCTCAGGGTGATGGATCGAGTCCTGCTTTGGGCTCCACACTATGCAGGGAGCCTGCTTAAGATTCTTTCTCTCTCTCTCTCCTTCCCTCCCCTTCTCTCAAAAAATGTATAAATAAATAAAAATAAAAAGCATATCTTGGGGTACCTGGGTGGCTCAGTGGGTTAAAACCTCTGCCTTCGGCTCAGGTCATGATCTCAGGGTCCTGGGATTGAGCCCTGCATTGGGCTCCCTGCTCAACGGGGAGCCTGCTTCCTCCTGTCTCTCTGCCTGCCTCTCTGCCTACTTGTGATCTCTGTCTGTAAAATAAATAAATAAAAATCTGTAAGAAAAAAAGAGAGAGAGAAAAGGCATATCTTAAGATACCAGGCTAGAGAATCAGAGAGTATCTACTTTTTTCCCCCCTTATCTGAAAAATGGGGCTATTTGCACCTAGATAGAGGTTTGAGGGATAAAATTAAATAATGCATGTGTAAGTCCTGGATAAACATGAAGATTTATGCTAAATGTCTGGCAAATTCTAATTAAAACATTCATTTAGAGTAAATTTGTTTTCTGATTTTTGTTTTGATTCCTAATTTAAAGGCACTGGCTCTTCTTCATAAACAAAGCTAAGAAGGCAGATTGACAATATATATAGAAATGTTATGCATTTGGATGCATAAAGATTTTAAAGTTTACTATTAGAACTATGTTATTAAAACATATCTGAGCAGGTGTAACATAGACGTTTTGTAGTTCCAGTGTGTTAAATTATTTTCTCCATAGAAACCAGTTAGTCCATCTAAGTTTGTTTTCTACCTTTCTCTCAACAAGAGTGCCAACAAGGGCTGTCATTGCAGTGGGGATTCGGATCATAGTTCCCACACACAGGCTAATGGCAGGACCCACTTCATTCAAGCCATTTATTCTTTCTGTTTTAGTTTCAGTTCTGCATCCACACACGTCAGACACGGCTGCTTGAATAATCTTTCTCAAACACTGCTTGAATTCCCCAGACCATGGAAGCCAATTTCCTGCTTGTATTTTCTTGGCTTTGAAAGTCATTAAAAATGCCTCCTAGATGCTACCCAGAGTTAACAGATTCTTTACCGGGAGGGTCGCACATGGTTTGTCTATTTCAGTTCTACCAGGAGGCCTCAGTGATCCTTCTCAGTTCAGACCACAAGGGCCGGCTCAGGCAGTCAGATGTTTCAGAGGTGAGCCACATGATCAGAAATATACGTGTGTGTCAGTAACACAAATTTCCTTTAAAAGCATTAATAAAATTTAGCCTATTCACTATAGGCTAAACTAGCAAGATATTGGAGGCAGAGAGAGGCCAATAAATTAGATCTGTCAAAAACCATTAATTCTGAGGGGTTTCCGGAGAGATGGGCTGCATATCTTGGCAAACCGGAGTAAACAGCTGTAGCATGCTGCAGGAACTGAGTGGCAGTTCTCAAAGAATATGGTTTATATTTTGAAACTATCTGGACATTTTGAATGTACTAATCAGATGAATACATTGTGTCATTTCAGATTTACAAGGTCAAGTAGAGGCCCTTGGGCTAAACCTTCAGAAGGCAGTGACCAAGATTGACAACTATAAAGAAAAACTCATGTAAGATGGTAAACATTGAACAACCTGTAGATTTTAGAAAGACCTCCCCCACCCCTACCATCTGTTCTCTGTGACTCTTTTGGCAGTGATTTTGTTGTGAGTGTGGTCCTCTTTTCTCAGGCACTTTTCTGGCCTGTCTTGTATAGTAAAGGACATGTAAATATTTTTAAATACATGAAATAAGAATTTCACTCAATAAGAAACTTAGCCTGTCATGTATTAAAATTTTCCCTGATTGTTCAAGTGTAACTCAATGTGAAATATTCTGATTTTTTTTTCTCTTAATGTGTCTCTTTATTATCCATTCAATTACTAATTTTAAGTTCAAAAAGAGAGTATCTTTGAAGAAGTATCTGTGAGTGTCTTTGAAATGCTGGAGTGCTTACACTTTATATAAGTGAGAAAGAAAACATTAGAAAACAGATGACAAGAAAATGCCCTTGTAAAATATCCAGAGCACTATTGCTTTTAGAAATGGATTTACTTCAGAAGTTTCAAAAATTACTTTATGGTATAAATATCATACATCTATAATTACAATACTAAAATAGAATTTATGTAATCTTTGAAAAAAAATTTTTTTACTTTGTGGTATGTTATCTGGTAGCTCTGGTTTTCAGTTCCTATATTTTGTAACAATGAACCTCATCAGACATATAAATATTTAGAATGCTTAGCAACGCGATGTTGTGTTGACTATGGACTACTCCTAAGAACAATGTGTTTAATAAAATTCTTAGCAGCACAAGGAAGAACAAATTCCAAAAATGCCTTACCAAATTAATGTATACTTGAATTATTTGTAGCAAAATAATTTGTCTTTGAAAAACAAAAGAAATCAAATATTCAAGCTTTATAGCACTGTGGTTAATAGTACAGTAAATACAATAATTCAACCATCAGTGTATAATGGCTGAGGTTGAAGGAATGAGTGGACAGGAGGTCCTTGGATGATTCACTGGACCCAGGAAATGATTTTCTGGAATAGAACAAGCATGAAAGAAGCAAATGCGATTACCCCCCCTCCCAAAATAAAAACCATTATTCCCCACCCTATAGTAACATTAGGGAGGGCTTTGGCCATACAGATGTCTCTTGTGGAAGGCAACCTAATCAAGTCATGGCTACTGCGTGACTTTGGTTTCTTAGATCTCAGTAAGTGACAAAAGCACATTCCAGGAATAGAGGAGTAGGGCTGGTACCGGACTCAACTCAAAGGAATTTGTGGACCCACCAAGACTTTAGCATATAGAGTGGAGTCCTGGCAGTTAGGAGAGATGCTAACTACAAAAATAAGCATACTGAGGAAAAGGAATAAAGCTAAGTGGTTGTGACATAAATTGATCTTACTTGATAAATTGGCACAGAATTTTCTATATATACAAGGCATATTCCCATTTAATATTAATTAACATGCTTTGTGGTATTTTTCATTATTCATATATATGTATATATATTTTAAAGATTTTATTTATTTATTTGACACAGAGAAAAAGATAGCCAGAGCAAGGGAAAGAGAGCACAAGTAGGGGGAGCGGCAGGCAGAGAGAGAAGAAGTAGGCTCCAGAGCCTGATGTGGGGCTCGATGTGGGGCTCACTCCCAGGACCCTGAGATCATGACCCATATTGAAGGCAGACACTTAACCAGCTGAGCCACACAGGTGCCCCATTATTAATTGTGTTTTTAACATAATTTATAATATAAATTCTGAGAAATGACAAGAGTCAGAATAGGTTGGAGTTGGAGTGAGAAATACAATGTCACTAAAGTCCATCAAACAAATTAGCTGGAGGACATCACCAGACAATTGCAGGTACGCTAATGCTTTTGTTTCAATTTATAAAACTGGTGCTTCCTGCCCTATATAAAACCTTCCTAAAATTAGAAAATGGGCAAAGTATCCATTTTTAGAAAACTGAGTTATGAAAGAACTACTAAGTCCCTTGTGATTACGAGATGGTACCACATCCAGATGGAACTGCCCAGAGACAGTAAGGGCCTGTTTTTCTGGTGTCTCCTTAGGAATGAGGAAAAAAATGTCCCAGAGACCCTCTCTTTACATCTCTTTAGCATCTTTACATCTCTATAGCACCTTTTATTTATCCTCTTCTATATGAATCACTGGCAAGGGGAACAAGACTAACACAATTAGTTTAGACCAAGCAGGGTTATGATAATGGAGCTCTGATGGCCAGGAAGAAAGCTATAGTGCATGTCTAGAAGGCAACCAGTAATGCTTGCTAACATGGTAGATCATTTATGATGCTTTGAAAAGTTATGACATGAGGAAGGCCAGTTGAACTTGATGACCAAGTTCAAGACACGAGGAAAGCCAGTTGTGATAGAAAAATGGTACCCAAACATTTTCATGGCTTAATCCCTGGAATCTGTGAGTATATTATTCTGTATGAGAAAAGGAACTTTGCACATGTGATTAAGTATTTTGAGAGAGGGAGATTATCCTTGATTATCTGGGAAGGCCTAATGTGATTGCAGAGATACTTACAAGAGGAAGGAGGGTCAAAGTCACAAAAGTAGCTGTGAAGGTGGAAGCAATGTTTGGAATGTTGTGATCTGAGGTAAGAAGAAGGGGGCACAAGCCAAGGAATGCCTGTGGTCTCTAGAAGCTAGAAAAGGCAAGGAAACAGATCTTCTCCTGGAACCACCAGAAGGAACACAGCCCTTGTGATATCTTGATTTTAGGACTTCTTACCTTAGAACTGTAAGATAAGTTTGTGTTGTCGTAAACCACTAAGGTCGTGGTAATTTGTTATAGCAACAATAAGAAATTAACACACCAGTGTGTTCAGAGCCTAGTGAGGATTTTGGATTTATAATGGAGGGCAATGGGAACTTTTGGAGGATGTTTGACAAGAGAGTGAACTGATCTGATTTGTTTTAACATGTCAGCATGGCCGCTATCTAGAGAATGGACTGGAGTGGGAGTACAAGAGCAATCAGGGAGACCAGGTGGGAGGGCGTGAACTCATGCAAGTGAGAAGTGACTGGTTGAGTGTAAGGCTGTATGTGGTGTGGAGATGGAGAGAAATATGTGTCAGTTCAGTCTGACAGGATTTATTGGTGGAGTGGATAAGACTGGGGAGCAAGAGGACTGGAAAGGAAAGAATAAAGGATGAGATTTGGGGACTTTCAGCATCATGGTAGACAATTGAGAGGTGCTAGAGTAGAGTGACTATGAGCCTGGACTCTGGATCCAGACTGCTTCCCGCTCTGCTGTTTACTAGTATGTCACCTTGAGTGTGGCACTAATCTCTTTAGACTCCGTTTTCTCAACTGTAAGAAGGAAATAAGGGCTACCTTGTCATTATTGGGTTGGTGTCCTTGATTGAAGTGGGAAAATTGTAGAAGAGATAGATATGGGGCGAGGGAAATAAAGAACTATGCTTTTGATGGTATTCGGTTTGGAATGCCTTTTGGACAGCTGGGTGGAAGCATCAAGGAGACAGAAATGGTTATTTGGGCTCCTGGGTGGCTCAGTGTTAAGCCTCTGCCTTTGGCTCAGGTAATGGTCTCAGGGTCCTGGAATCAAGTCCCACATTGGGCTCTTTGCTCAGCAGGGAGCCTGCTTCCTCCTCTCTCTGCCTGCCTCTCTGCCTACTTGTGTGATCTCTCTCTGTCAAATAAATAAATAAAATCTTAAAAAAAAAAAGAAAATGGTTATTTCATATGAAGCAGTGGAATGGTATAGAAACTTGCCTTTTTAAAAAGATTTTATTTATTTATTTATTTATTTATTTATATACTTACTTACTTACTTATTTGAGAGAGAGGGAGCACAAGCAGGGGAAGGCGCAGAGGGAGAAGCAGACTCCGCACTGAGCAGGGAGCCCAGTGCCAGGCTCAATCCTGGGACTTTGGGGTCATGACTTGAGCCGAAGCAGACACTTAATGGAATGAGGCACCCCAAAACTTGCCTTTCAAATCAAGAAAAACATCCAATTATTTCACATTATTTCCTTTATGTTGATTAGCAGAGGCCTTCCTGAAGGCTTATTCCAAGCCCTTGAAAAGATTGACATTATTTGCTGAGAGTAAGGAAGGAATGCAGTATTGAAAGAGATACAGGCTTTCTTTCTATTCCCTCCAGTTCCCCCTCTCCCCATTCTAATGAAGATGAAGATAGCCATTGTGTCATGAAGAGTAAACCATGGAAAGGGTGGCTTAATAGGCATGGGGGTGGGAGCTGACCTTGGTGAGGGTAATCCTTGGGACAGTAGGCTCTCTAGATTAGATTATCCATATAGTTAGCAAAACAACTACTAAAAGAAGTTCTACTGTCCCTGCCTCTAGATTTGAAAAGTTGTATGTGAGTCGGAACATGGAGGGAATGTCATGGTGGGGATGCTGTACCTCAGAGGATTTTTCAAAGTTTTTATTTTCGTTCCAGTTAGTTAATTTGCAGTGTTATATTAGTTTCACATGTATGATAACAGTGATTCAACAGTTCAATATATCACCTTGGGCTCAAAGCACTTTTTTTTTTTTTAAGAGAGAGAGAAAAAGCATTCAAGTGGGGTGGAGGTTAGGGGCAGAGGGAGAGGGAGAGAGAATCTTAAGCACACTGAATGCAGAACCTGACGCAGGGCTCAATCTAACAACCCAAAGATTATGAACCCAGCCAAAATCAAGAGTCAGACGCTTAAACAACTAAGCTATTTAGGTGCCCCTGAAAGCATTTTTTTAGGTTAAAAAAAATTCTTTTTACTTCAAAGCAAATAAATAAAACTTCAAAAATACAGGAATATGTAAGAAAGAATATTCTAGTTGTATTTTGATAAACCCTTCTAGTCCTTCTTCTAAGAACTTTTTCTTAAAGTCTTCTTTTTCTATGTCTATTTTTTAGCATATTTTCACTTAGAGATATAATGTATCATTTTTAGTTAGTGATAAATATATGACATGTTCTAAAAAATGACATTTTTCATGTTATTACATGATACATTTGTAGATAACTCTTAAATGGCTATATAATATTTCATGTGTAGATGAATCATAACTACTTACTAAGCTTTTGTTTTTATAGAATTTCTAAATTTTTCACTTTTATAAGTAAAGTACTTTGAAATTCATACAGATAAATCTACTCACACACAAGTATTTCCTTTGGGTAGTTTTTGCTAGAATCAAATTTAAATAATTTTAACGCTTTTAATACATAATGACTCATTGCCTTCCAATAAGATTATACTGATTTATAATCTCAGTATTGTTTGTAAATACCCATTTCTCCACTTCCTAGCTAATGGTATAATAACTAAAAAAATAAATAAATAAATATGTTTGACTGATGAAACACTGTACTCTGTATTTGACTCTGAATTCTTTCTTTTGTGGCTCACTTGAACATAATCTTTGCCCAGTTTTCTAATGGTATGTGAAACTCTTCCTTATTCCTTCTTTTCTAATATTTTATTCAGAAATAACTTAAAACTTTAAAAAAGTTATAAAATAATAATAGTACAAAGAGCACCCAAATAACCTTTACCCAGATTAACATTTTAACCCATTACTTTCTCTCTCATCCTTTCCCTGGCCCCCTCCTCTCTCTCTCTCTCTCTCTCTCTCTCTACACACACACACACACACACACACACACACACACACATTTTCTTTCTTGAATCCTTTGAGGGTAAGTTACATACAATATGACCCTTTACCTCTAAGTACTTTAGCCTGCCTTTCCTCAGGATGGTGATACTTTAATACAGAAGCACTGCATGGAGCCCTGGGTGTTACACATAATGAATCATGGGACACTACATCAAATCTAATGATGACATGTATGGTGACTAACATAACATAATAAAAAGCACAGTAATCTGTGTCATAAATTTATATAAAGTCCTTTAATCTACCATCCATATTCTAATTTTGTTAGTTGGCCTTTATAGCATTTTCTCCTCTAGTATAGGACCAGTAGAGTTAGCCTGTTTGGCATGTCTTTTTAGCCTCCTAATTCTGGAATATTTCCAGTTTCTCTTTTTTTATGATATCGATATTTTTTGAAAAATGCAAAACCCCTCAAAATTTTTTAAATAAAAATTTCCATTTTATATTGGTCTGATGTTTCCTTTTGATTGGATTAGGGGCATGTACTCTTAACCAGAAAACCATGTAAGTGAGGATGTGTCCTTCTCAGGGTATGACTACCTGCCTGCCTTCACTAGGTGATGTTAATTTTGATCACCTGGTGAAGGTATTGCTCAATTTTTTTCACTCCCTTATTCCTGAGTTTGTTGTTGTTCCTTTTCAACTGGTAAGCAGTCTATAAGAGATACTTTAAATATACTTTAAATGCTCTCCTCCTCATCAAAATTTATCCCTCAGTATAGCATCCATTAATGATTTTTACTTTATCTAAACTCTACACAGTCGTTGCTAAATGATGATTTTTCTGACTCCAGCCCTCCCTCCCCATTTATTAGCCCTCAGCATCCTACTTTAAGCAAGAGCCTCCACTTCTCCCCATTATTTATTTATTATTGGTGTGAACCTATGGACTCTTATTTTTTCAATGGTTTATAATTGATTACTGTACTGAATTGCTTTGATACATAAATTATCAAGGCTTAGCCAGTAGGAGCCCCTTCAAGCTGCCTTCTGTGACGTTGGAATGTGGTTTCCTCATCTTTTATAAGTACTTCTTCACCTTCTGACATAACAAGGTATCTCAGATATACTTACTCTGCCTTAGTCTTGGAATCAGACATTTCTGAGTACTCTTGGTTCCTTTGAATAGGAGTGGCATTGGAGACCAAGATCTAGGCTTTGAGTAGGCTCGTGTGCTGCTTGATTCTGTTAATGGTTTCACGGGCTTGTATGTATGTCAGACATATCAGAGTATATATGTACTTCATTGTATGTCAACATGATACCTTCATCGATTTTACAAAAAGTGGATAATGAAAATAACATGTTTTAAAAAGACATTTTTTGAGAAGAAAAAGTTAAACTAAAATGTAGTATTCAAAGATAAAACTTGAGTAATTAAATGCTAAGGAAAATCAAAGTGATTACTATAAATTCATGAAAATGGTTATTTTAGGGAGGATGGGGGTTGGCTGTGACTGGGACCAGGGACATGAAGCTTCTAGGGTATATAATAATTGATTATATAATTGTTTTATGTGATTTTCCTATAGCTTACAGTTTTATCATATTTTATAATAAAATGGTTTTAAAAATAAATGAATGTTTATATTCATTATGCAAATAAATGATTACTTATTAGAAATTAAAGTCATTCTACAAGTAGGGCAAACTCATTGGCAATCTAACATACAGTTCATTGTAAGGTTTATAAGCTATTTTAAGGTACTCTCAGATAATGACTTATTAATAAATAGCCTATATAAACTTAAACTAGAATATTACTCTTTCTTAATATATTAACTTTTTGAGTTATGTTACAAAACCCAATTACATAAAATCAAGACATATGTTTATTTCAGTTTTAGAATTTCCATTTGGTTCATTTTAATGGTTTATTTTTCTGCTGAGATTTATCATCTTTTCACTAATTAGAGTGGATTTTTTTTTTATGTCTTGAGCAGAGTTATAACTGCTCTTTGAAAAATCCTTGTCTGCAAATTTCAGTATCTGGGTCATCTCAGAGGCAGTCCCTATTAACTGTCATTTCTGTTAAGAATAGGTCATGCTTTTCTGTTCTTGCTTGTGTTGAGTAATTTTTATTATATTCTAGGCATTGTAAATGTTATATTATAGAAATTCTGGATTCTGTTATATTTCTCCAAATACTATTGTTGGTGGGGGTGAGAGTGTTGCTGCTTTAAGCAGATAGTTAGTTTGGTTGGCCTCAGACTGTAAACCCTGTCTTTAGGGCAACAGCTCAGATCTCTGTTTAATTCTTTTATCTTTATCCTGATTGGAGTCTTCCCTGTGCATGAAGAGTTCAGAGCCCAGCCAGATGTGTGTGTAGGGTCTATATTCAGTATTGGGACTTCCCATCTTTGACTCTCCTGTTTTGAGTCACTCTTCACTTTTCAGCACTATGGTTGGCCCAAACATTGTGCTCTAATTCTTTAGGCCAGACTGTGTTTTCTATTAGAATGTTAGTTCCCCTGCATGGTGCAGACTGGACTCTCAGGTTTGAAATCATTAAAAAAAACCACACACACACACAAAAAACCTGACCCCATGCTGTCACCTCATTCCAAGTGTCAGCTTCCATCCAGAATCTTCTTGTTTTTGTTCACTTTCCAATGCCTTTTCTTTTCTTTTTTTTTTTTTTAAGATTTTTATTTATTTATTTGGCAGACAGAGATCACAAGTAGGCAGAGAGGCAGGCAGAGAGAGAGGATGAAGCAGGCTCCCTGCCAAGCAGAGAGCCTGATGCGGGGCTCGATCCCAGGACCCTGGGATCATGACCCGAGCCGAAGGCAGAGGCTTTAACCCACTGAGCCACCCAGGTGCCCCGCCTTTTCTTTTTTTAATGTTCTTCAAAGTTTAGACTTTTTATTTGTATGCAGATCAGTCTGACAGGGGCCTACTTAGCCATTATAGAAGTGACACGAATGTTTATTTCTTTAAAGAAATAATAATATAAAGATGCTAAGAAATTTCTCCAAAGGATGAATAAAATAATGATATAGAAAAATACATTGTTGGACTAACAGATCGGGTGATTTTTTTGGCAGAGAAAAACCCCTCGACTTTATATATCTAATCTCAAGGAAGAATGCGTATGTAATCACAAATAGAATATAAAGATAAGAAAAGTAATAAAGGAAAAATATGTTTTTTAAAAAAGGAAACATTTATACTTGAACTATTTTGAAATAAAATATTTGAACCTTTTATATTATTTTAGGAATAAATCTAATGAAGTTGCTGACTGTCAAAGAGAACTTAGAAAACTGAAGTTTGAATCCATTATTTCTGAGTCACGGTATACATTGCACATTTTAAAATTAATATTTTTAGTCATTGAATTTGAAACCATACTTTAAGTAACATTTTATTTGAGATGTACTTAGCTTTTCTTACTGTATTATTTACACATATACCTAACTCATGTTTATAATATCTTATAGCTGTTCATTGATTTTGCTTCTCCCTAGATGGGGAAGTTTTAGTATCATAGAACTACCCATTTTCTTAGTATTTTTAAAATTTTTCTTTTAAGTTAAAATTACAGTCTTTGGTTTCAAATGAGATTTTCATATATCTTTGATAAACATAAAAATATAATGTCTAATGTGTATTGGTGAGCTTTTTTAAAAATCCTGTTCCATTTTAGGAATACCAGATTGCTTAAAGAGAAAGAGGATTCTTTAATGGCTTGTCAACAAATATATAAAACTTTACAGGAAGAACTGACTGCAAAAGAAAGACAAGAAGAAGACATGAAAAGAAGAATTAACCTTGCAGAAAATGAACTCCAGATGACCAAAACTCTGCTGACTCAGACAAAGGAAGAGGTTGTAACACTGAAAAATGAAAGGTACAGTCCACAATAATTTCTTCCAAAAAAAAATCTTATTTAACTCAGTATTCCATATATATTTGAAATAACAAGGTCTTGCGTATATTAATGACAGTGAAATCACGGCATTTAGGACTTATTTCACAGGAAAGGTCATCACATCCCACCACCTCATTTGATGATGATTAAACTGAAATCCAAATGGGTTAAATGAGATGCTCAAAGTCACATAGTTAGTTAGTGAAAGTAGAGATGGAATCCACATTACATTTGGTGTTAGATTTTTATTGAAAAGTATCAAAAAGACCATGTGTGATCTTATACTACTGAATTTCACCTAGGCCAATAATTGGTGGATTCTATCATTTTCCAACAGAAAAACATCTTTTTGTATCACCTTTTCCTTTCATTAGCTCCTACTTTTCTTCTCTGTTACTTATCAACACCTCTTCTTGAGGGCTCTCCACAGATACCCCTGACATTCAGATAGTAATGGGAAACTAAAAAGCATGTTCATTTAGCCTTCCTAGATATTGTTGCTCAGTTAATTTGTCTTTAAATTAACCTTATTTGAACTTAATATCTCAACCCTGCTTTCTTTCTTTTTGTTTTCATTTGCTTGGTATGTCTTTATTCATTCTTTTCAAGTTCTTTAGTTTTAAATGCATATCTGATATATACCACACATGTTGGGTTTTTATTTTATTAGTTTTTATCAAATCTAGGAGTCTTTAAGGGAGATGTTATCCCATTTACATTTATTAATATAACTATTATATTTCAGAAGAACACAAGTCCCATAAGGGCAAGAATTTTTGTCATATTACTCTCTGTGTACAGAATCCAAAATTGGCTATTTTTTTCACTTTTTCCTAGAATTTTTTTAGTTTATTTTTTATTTTGTTAATTTCATTTTATAAGTATAGGACCATTTTCTAACTTAGAAGATTTATAAACTTTTTTTCCTTCTTTACAAAGGCAGCTATTTGCTCCCAGAGGAAAAGTCTTAGAATTAAGTTGTCTTAGAACATTCTCATCAACTTTTTGCCCTGGGTTACATCTGTATCTAATTCCAAGCTAGAAGGAGTTCTGTCCAGTTCATAGGGGAACAAGTCTTATCTCTGGTTGATCCTGGGATAAGATGAACAACTGCAATGCTAATTGCCACCCACCATTTCTTCCTGACTCAGCCATACCAACAACCTGCGTCTTGCAAAGATACCTTCTTTTTTACCTTCTAGTTACAGGACCCTTCATTCTACCCCACCACCTCTGCCATTTCACAATTACATAGTCACTCAGCCGATAACATATTAGAAGAACCAATTTCATAAGCAGGATATTTGCAAGGTCCAAGCTTACTAATAACAAGAAGAAATGGCAACTGAAAGATTGGTCCTGCATAAGAAGAAAAAAAAACTAAATCTGAACAAAAACTTGAAAAGCATTGCAATTTGACCCAATATGCAATAGAGACAGCCCAACACACATCAGTAACTTAGAATGTTCCTGTATTTATTAACATGGGTTAATAACTGGTGGCCATCATGATGACCCTGAGTGAGAAAAATAAAAATCAGCTTTATACTCTACATAAAAAGTACAGAATCATATGTCCTAGGATACCATGAAATAAATGATTTTTTTAAAATCTTCTTATAACTTTGGTTATCTGAGTAATTTTCTTATATTCCTGTTTTACCTGTAATACCCCATTTCAAATGATGTCAGATTAATTAGATTTACTTGTTTATCAGAATGAATGCCATCTTCTTTACAGTGGTCATTGAAAAGATCCTGTCTTTGCTCAAACATTTCTGGAACTCTTTTCTGAGGATTGACTGAAGTGCATATGTTTTAGAATATTCTCTGTATGATGAATCTTTACCCTTTAGAAATGAATTTGATTTTTAAAACCATCTCAGAAAGCAAGTCTAGTGAATATGGTAGGAAGTCAATCTGAGAAATACCATGTGGGATAAAAAATGAATTGTATTTTTTCTCTATGGTTAGTAAATTATCTCTTGCTGCAACTTGAAAAGATAGTCTTATGACTGTTTTGAGGATTGATGGCATCATTAGAATAAATATAGAACTTTCTTGGAGGATTGCTTTGAAATACACACTCACCTGGATGATTATGTTTTGCCACATTTTAGTATGGTTCTAATCTTACCCTCATTGTAAGTATTGAATGAGAAAGATAATTCTTTAAGTTTTCAGAAAATAGAAACATCACTGAACTACCACCTTCGCTCCCCCCGCCTTTTTTCTTTCATATACTTGCCCTGTTTTCTTCTTTACTCTTTACACTTTAGTCTATCCAAAAGTAGGCATGATATTACCTAGTCATTTGGTGACACTGAATTTACTGTCTGCCACATAACAAATAAAAATGTGCTTATGTATCATACTGTCATAGGATTATTTCTAGACATAACCTGTTGTCCTTTTTCTTTGTCCTAAGCCACCTTCAAATTTTGTCTGCCTTGTCCTCTGTTGTATTCTCAAAGTCTAGCATGTATCAACTCAACAAATATTTGTTGAGGGAATGAATGACTTGCTTTGGGTAATTTAGTTAGTCAACAATTATTTGTTGAGCATTTACTTTATGCCAGGTACTATGTACCCTGGGGATATAATAGTGAATCTGAAACATCCCTGTCCTCAAGAAGCTTACATTCTAATGAGACACAGTTAAAAAGTGAGGAGTAACTACAATAATTATAGACTGTGATAATGGATGCAAAATAAGTGGAAGGGTATAGTAACAGAGACTGATAGAAAGGGGACCTGATTTGGAAAGAGCAGTCATAAAAGTGACTTCCAAGATGATATATAAAGGAAGACAAGTCAAAGTAACCAGGCCAAAAGCCAGGAACAGTTTTACAACCAAAGAGCAAGCTTGGTGAGTTCTCAGAAATGGCAGCATGACTATAGGCCTAACAAGTGTGAGTGAGAGAAGAGAGGACCAAAAGCATGCGGGGTCTCCCAGGCCTTTGTGAGTTGGGTATTATATACAGTGCAACGAAAAGAAACCATTGAAGGGATTTTAGCAGAGGAGTGACACAGTGGAAAGATCATTCTGATGCTGAGTGGAGAAGGTATGGCGATAGTGGGAGCAACTCAGGTCATTTACTGTTTTGATATTAATGAAAGGACTTTATATATGGTTAAGCCTAATAGACAGGAGAAAAATGAAAATCAGCTCCCACCTCTTGCCAATTTGTGCTAGGTTATTTAAATGTCTGGACCAAGTGGATAGTGGCAAAATAGCCAGAGTTTACTCCATTTTGAGCCAAAAGGGATATATGAAAGCCAAGTTAGGGGTGCCTGGATGGCTCAGGCGGTTAAGCATTCAACTCTTGATTTAGCTCAGGTCATGACCTCAGGGTCATGATCTTGGGGTCCTGGGATGGAGCCCCGAATTGCATCAGGCTCCATGCTCAGCAAGGAGTAGTTTTCTCTCCCTCTTCCTCTGCCTCCTCCTGAAACACTCTCTGTCTCAAATAAATAAATCTTTAAAAATCTTTAAAAAAAAAAAAAAGAAAAGAAAAGAAAGCCAAGTTAAAAAGATATCTTGAAGAATAATGACCTTTTGGAAGCTTTTGATGCTTCTGTCCAAACCTACCTTGAAACTTTTGTTGACAAGCCAATCAAAGAATCCTCTTTTTAAGCAATCTGGTATGCCTAAAATAGAACAGGTAAAAAATTTTTAAAAACCATCAATATACATTAGACACTATATTTTTATGTTTATCAAAAATATACAAAAATCTCATTTGAAACTAAAGGCTATAATTTTAACTTTAAAGAAAAATTTTAAAAATACTAAGAAAATAGATAGTTCTGTGATATTAAAACTTCCCCACCTAGGGAGAAGCAAAATCAATGAACAACTTCAAAATATTATAAACATGAATTAGGCATTATACATGTAAATAATACAAATCTTCCTTTGACTATGAGGGCAATCTGTTTACCTGCCCCCTTTCTATCTCTGTTTGGTTCTTTTCCATCCCTCCTGACCATGGACATTCCTTAAGGTTCATGCATGCTCTTGGCTTTCCTTTCTCCGCTTTCTTCCCTATAACAGTAAACTGTCTCTCAACTAAGCAAGGTTCCCTGTAAAGCTTTGCTTTGAAGCCAAAGGGACCTCTAAATAGAGGTGTCCCTAAAGCAGTTGGAGATGTGAAAAGTCCCTCCAAAGAAGAAGTGATAAAGATACTGATAACACTCACAGAGATTTTTTTTTTTAAGATTTTATTTATTTATTTGACAGACAGAGATCACAAGTAGGCAGAGGCAGGCAGAGAGAGAGAGAGAGGAAGGGAAGCAGGCTCCCGGCTGAGCAGAGAGTCTGATGCAGGGCTCAATCCCAGGACCCTGGAATCATGACTTGAGCCGAAGGCAGAGACTTTAACCCTCTGAGCCACCCAGGTGCCCCCACTCACAGAGATTATTGTTCAGTAGCACAGGGTGGTGCCTGGAATTCTGCCACACAACAACTTCCCGAACCACCATCACAGAAAGACTTGCAACCCACCAGGCTGCCAGATGTGCTCTCCAAAGGCCAAAGCCCAAGTTGCTCAGAGTGATGGCATGTGCTTCCATAAGCTCAGGCAGACTCAGGTACACACCACTCCTCTTTCAGCTCTCCTGGTATAAGGGTTTTATACCCTTATAAGTGGAGCTAAAGCTCCACTGGGATCTGTATGAAAAGGTACATTTCAGATGCAGTGTAGATTCAGAAGAGGAGAAAAGGAAGACATCAAAAGCCAAAACTGACCCCAGGAAAAAATGGGTAGAACTGAATTTGGGGAAGGAAAGGAAATGGTAACTAGGAAATAGTTGAAGTATTAGGACAAATCTACTCTATTATGCATTGCTTTCTCCCCCACACTCAGGAAGCTCTCTTAGGAGATGAGGCTCCACTGGAAGAGGGAAAGTAGGTCCTTCGAGATCACAGATGCTGGGGGTTGAGGTCTGGCCACCTTGGTCACAGACACACTGAGGCTGGAGAGAGAGGTCTCCTTGGTGCATGAGGAAGGAGGCACAGTGGATGGCATCAGAGAACAGGGCAGCTCTTTTCTCAGTTCTATACAAAGAGCTTTCTGCTCTCATGCTTCTGGACTGTGAGGTCTCATCAGCCAGAACCAGAACTCTGCTCAGACTGTGCATTTGTGACAGTACTTCAGGCCTATAGTGGATTAAACAGGGTTCTGTGGGTTGGCCTGCAGGCCTAATTCCATTTTTATAGAAAATTATTTCTATGGTAAAATGTGTTTGGAATTCCCTATAACCAACTTACAAATAACGTTTTATAAGGACATATGTGTTTAAGCTTGGAAACTGCCCACACATAACACTTAAGAGAAATTTATGCACTAACATGTGGGCTACAGCCATAGTGCCGAAACCCGCAGCTGTCTATGACAGCTCTCATACTCTCTGCATTCCCAAGAGCTGTATTAGCACCATCTTGGTAAATTCCAAGAACTATAGGAAAATGCTTATTTGACTGACTTGCCAATAGCAGGATGGGATTAGTGAAGAGCATTTGTTGGAAAAAAAGCTTAGTTGTAACTGAAGTTAGGTGCAAGTTGCTTAGGTGTGACTTCTTCTGTGAAATAAATAATATACGTCTGTATCTCTTTATCTGCCTAACTCTGTTTTTTTAAAGATTTATTTACTTATGTATTTGAGAGAGAGAGCGAGCACACAGGAGCACGAGAGCACAAGAGGGAGCACAAGCTGGGAAGAGGCAGAGGGAGGTTTGAGCCACCCGGGGGCTCCTCTTTATCTGTTTTGAATGAAGTTTACTTAAGTGCTCCCTATCCTTCCAGAAGAGTATCTTTTAGGCTGTAATGAAGGGTTTTACTCTCCCTCCCCCACACATATAACCTTAATGTCTTTCCAATTCCCAGATCCTCTCTTCTCACTCTTCATCTTTGGTTTTTGTTTGTTTGTTCCTATTTAGTCAAAAGCTACAAACCCACACCCCAGAGGAATATATACAAAATCTAGCAATTTTTTTTCAGGAGCATCTATATATGACATGACCCCATAATTAAATGTGTGCTTCCTCATGCTCTCTCCCCCCTCTCCCTTTCCCCCTTCCCCACCTCCCTCTTTCTCCCTCTCAAACTCTCTCACACACAATCCATAGGTATCACAGTTGTGGGGAGCCCTCTAAAGGCTTTTGGGATCATGTCCTGAGTGAGATGCATTCTTATGTGGCACTGGGTGGAAGGAGGAAGGGATCTGCAAACCAGTCAAGACTCTGCTGTCCTCGCCACATGCCACAGGGGAAGGAGCTCAGTGTTCTTGCCTAAGTATGCTATTCCCTTCTCCCCTTACCACGCCTTCTGTCTCTAGGTCTGACCCCACCCAGAGGGAATATTGTTTCTAATTTACCAACCCAGGGGGAAGTTATTTCCAAATTTGCCCAAAGGCACTGGTTAGCAGATCTGGGAACCTTCACCCGTGAAGCAGGTCATTTTTCCACATTTTCTACATAAGGAAAGAGGCTAAGCAAGGCTAAGTTTCTCACTCAGGGTCACATAATTGGCAGATAGTAATCAAGCTCTGCTGTGTCTAACCTCATTACCCATGTTCCCTCCTATACAGTTCATGTAGTTCCCTCAGCATCTGTCTTGAAAGGCTGTTTTGTCAGCTCCTCTCTGTGTGACTTCTTTCTCAACCATGTTGTAACACTGAGCCTTCCGGGGACTCCCATCCCTGAGAAAATCAGCAGAACCCAGAGTGCTCCCTTCTTCCTGTCTCCTCTCCCCACCCTCTTGCTTTCTTACCCCACCTCTCTACTCTTTCAGGAGTCTTCCATTCACTCAATAAATATAAGATGGTGACTTTTGTCTTCTACTCTCTGGTGTCTTGGCAAAATCAGAAATGGAGCTATATCTTCAGAATGAAAATAGAATAGTATTTCACAACACATTCTAGACGAAGAGAAGCTTACTGTTTAGTTCCTTTAATGAGGCTTGTCATATTTTCATGAAGGTTAAAAAAAATGAGAAATGTAGATGCCTGTCTGGGTGGCTCAGTCAGCTGGGTGTCTGCCTTTGGCTCGGGTCATGATCCTGGGGTCGTGGGATCGAGTCCTGAATCAAGCTCCCTGCGTGGCGGGGAACCTGCTTCTTCCTCTGCCTGCTGCCTCCCCTGCTTGTGCTTCTCTCTCTTTCTCTCTCTCTGTGACAAATAAATAAATAAAATCTTCTAAAAAGTTGCTTTGAATCTGAAAAGATTCAGAAGCAGTGTATAAAGGGTCTGTTACCTCCTGGTACTGTGACTTAAGTATAAAAAACAGACTGTAGAGTTAGGCAAATAGGTTTAACTCTCAACTTGACCAGTATCAAATTTGGACAACTCAGCCACTTTAAGGCTCATTTTCCTTATCTGTAAAATGGGGATACTAATAATAGCTATCTTCTCATGAAGACTGAAGTATCTAGTATTGTGCCTGGTAGGTTGTAAGTGCTAAGAAAATGTATTCCCTCTCTTTTATCTTTTCTTAGGTTGCTAACCCCTTAAAGCATCATATCTTATTAATATTTACGCCCTACACTGGTGATGTAGCTATTTGTTAAATGTCTATTCAATCCAATATTTTCTGCTTTACTCTTCAAGTTGTAAAGATTAGTCCATGGAATGATTCAATTTGTATGCTATCCTATTAGTTGAAGCATTACGAAACAAAATGTTTCAAGTAACATCATTCTAAAATAATGAACGTTATCATTTTTTCCCCCAAGACTCACCTCTTTCTCTGATTTCCTATCTATCAACAGCTCTCAGAACAAGAGGCTTGCCAAACTTCTTATGATACCACAGAGTTAACTGCTTTTAACTAAGGCAGGAGTTGTGGCAAAATCAAAATTATCTCTTTGATTGACAATGTGAAGACATCTCTAAAAGAACAACTTGTGAAATAGAATTTAAAGCTGTCATTTGGCATTATGGTTTGACATTTGTTTGCAGTTACGTTTTTAACTACAATTAAGGGAATCTAGATTTTTGCATGTATGTAAGGAATTAGATTCTCATTTTCTTTTGGGTCTAAGAATTTAAAAGTTAAAATTTTAAAAATAAATACTCCTAATTGAGAGAGATCCTAATTTGCCTATTGTGCCAACTCCAGAAATTTTATTTTTAAACAATATTTCATGAAACTGCAGGGTAGAGTGTTGCAGATAGCCACACCTCCCTCTCAAATATAAAAGCAAAGGCGGCATACCACTGCAGAGAGCTCAAGGCTGATATGAGCGTGAGCCAGAATTGCTGATGAATTGTGTCACTTTAGATGGTCATTTACTACTTTGGAATCTTGTTTCTTCTAAAATTTAGTCAGTTGCCTTAGGTGTATTACCAAAAAATGGCGAGAAAGAACAAATATATCCCTAGAGACTGAAACAATGCCTGACACGTAATGGGCACTCAGTAAATATTTGCTGGATAGATGGATATATGGATGAGAATTAATTCAATCGCTATGAAACCACTGATTTGCATGATTTAAAGTTTGAAATTTCCCTGTGTTTCTCTCAGGTCCAAAGAGCTTCTGACTTGTCAGAGGTGGGGATACAGTACAAACTCCTGGATTCTAGTGATAATCTTCTTTGTCAGATTCTTAGTAAAATCCAAATTTAGGACCTAAATCTGTGTTGTTTCCTGTAACTCTAAGGCATTTTTATCTCCAGAATGGGTTCAGAAGAGGAAACTAGGTGTCTCTATAATATTAAAAAATGGCTATACATTTTCAACATGGAAAAATACGGGATATGCATTTAACAATGTTTTATTTCTTATCATTCCTCTAGATTTCTAGCAGAAAGGCTCACAAGAGTCAAAACTGATTCCTTTTAGTTTCTTTCAACACAAGCTTTTTTTTCATCATCAGTGACTTAAATGGTTTTGTATTCCTGAACAATGGGTTATAGTGTATAAGTGTGATTTTTGTTTTTAGAATCGGGATTATCTTTTTCACACATATAATCATCTCTGTTTACATTCCTCAATGCCCATTTCATGCTAATTAAGGGCAGTAAGTATTTGTACAATCACATATGATTATTCTTTCTGCTTTGTCCTACTAAAGAATCACACAAGAGTCTTAGAGTCTGGATCAGAGGCTCAAAAGGAATCAAAGCAATCTGAAAGCCCTTCTCTTTTCTAGAGCCATAACTAAATCAAGCAGACTCACCACTGCAGACTTTAAGTCCACGATTTTTTAAAGAGTTCATTCAAAACACCTTGGACTTTGTAGAAATGCCATAGGGATATGAAAATCCAGTGAATAATTATCACTTCATTAACATTGTTTAAACCTTGGCCTACTCTTTTTTAGCATCTATAATCTAGACTTTCAGTTTTTGTTCTAAAAGGAAACATATAACAGCAGTGGTGTTTTGTACATCCATCCCATCAGAGGAATGTATATGGAATGGATTCCACTTTTGGTTGTATCTAAATTATATTTGTCTTCAGAGAGACTGAAATTTGAGCATCTTAAATACTCAGTACCACCCATTGCACAATAAAGGTAACTTCTAGTGTACTCACAGGCACCCATCTGAAAATGCCTGTTGGAATTTTCTAATCAGTAAGGCCTCTTTTCACATAGGAAGCCAGGTTTAAGAAATAAAATGGACCAAACTGCCAAGACTGTGCTGTCTGCTATTTCTAACAAGCATCCATTCTGTATACTGGCATTTTAAAAACCCGGTCAAGGGGCACCTGGGTGGCTCAATGGGTTAAGCCTCTGCCTTCGGCTCGGGTCATGATCTCGGGGTCCTGGGATCAAGCCCCACATCGGGCTCTCTGCTCAGCAGGGAGCCTTCTTCCCCCTCTCTCTCTGCCTGCCTCTCTGCCTACTTGTGCTCTCTGTCTGTCAAATAAATAAATAAAATCCTAAAAAAAAAAAAATTTTTTTTTTAAATAAAAATAAAAACCCGGTCAAGTGCTACTTCAGTTCCCATCAACTGCTGTTCCTTTTTGATTAAGTTTACTATTATAAGATTCTAATCTCATACCTGAAGTTGTATAATAGCACTTGAAGGTAGACCATGGCATTAGTTTTCTGTTGCTGCTATAACAAATTGCCCCAAATCTAGCAGCTTAAAACACCGCAAATTTTTTATCTTATAGTTTTGCAAGTCAGAAGTCCATAGGAGTATTACAGGACTAAAATCAAGGTGTCACTAGGGAAGTTTCTTTCTGGAAGTTCCGGGGGAAAGCCCATTCCTTGCTTCTTCCAGCTTTAAGAGGCTGCTGGCATTCTGGCATTCTTTGCATCCTAGCCACATGAATCCAGTCTCTGCTTCCTTTGTCACATCATCACCTTCCCCTACATTAATGCTTTCTTCTCTTTCTTATAAAGGCCTTGGTAATTACATTTAGGGCACAATCAAATAATCCAAGATAATCTTTCCATCTCAAGACTCTTAATCACATCTGCAAAGTCTCTTTTGCCATATAAAGTGACATACAGACTCTGTAGATTAAGACATGGATATCTTTGAAGGCAATTATTCAGTCTACTAAAACTGTGTTAAGTTAAAGATGGCCCTTATTACTCCTATAGCAAATACTAAAATAAAACTAAACAAAAAATTTATAGCTAATCACTCAAAAAAGCAGATAAAATTGAATCCTAAGACATATGCAAAATCCAAAAGAAAGCAGAAAAAAGAGGGAAAGGACACACCAGATGAGACACATAGGAGACACATAGCAAGAAGATAGATTTAAGGCTAACCATATCAACAACTGAATTAAATGTAAGTTGTCTAAACATTCCAATTAAGAGATGAAGATTATCTAAGAATCTCTGTATAAGATTGTATAAGAAAAAGTAAGATTCAGCTGTAAACTACCTGTAGGAAATTTATTTTAAATGTAATGACACAAATAATTTAAAAGTACAACAATGAAAAAAAAATACACCAGGTTGATGCTGGTCAAAAGAAAGCTGAAATACTATAGATATCATATAAAGTAGATTTTAGACCAAAGAATATCACCAGGAATAAAGAAATTCATTTCATAATGATAAGTGGGTCGGGGCACTTAGGTGGCTCAGTCAGTTAAGGATCAGACTCCTGATTTAGTCTCACGTCATGATCTCAGTGTCATGAGATGGAGCCCCATATCAGGCTCCATGCTCAGCTCTCCCTCTTCCTCTGTCCCTCCCCTCCCTCTCTCTCTCTCTCTATTGTAAAAAAGAAAGAAAGGAAGAAAGAAAGAAAGAAAGAAAGAAATGATTCAGTGTAATCACAAAAATTCCAACAGAACTTTTTGTAGAAATTAACAAGCTAATTCTAAAATTCACATGGAAATGCAAAGGGCCTAGAATAAGCAAAACAACTTTGGAAAGAAACCTAAATAGTCACTTCCTGACTTCAAGACTTCTTGTAAAGCTACATATTTAATAGTGGGGTACTAGTCTCAAGAAAGACAAGTAGATCAGTGGAACAGAATAGAGAATCCAGAAATAGACACACGTATATGGTTTGTTGATTTTCTACACGGGTACTAAAACAATTCATTGGAGAACGGATAGTATTTTGAAACCATTGGTATTGGAATAATTGTATATACATGTGTGAAAAATGAACTTTGATTCATACTATGACATATATTTATACAAATTCAAAATAAAGATCTAAATATAAAACCTAAAATCATAAACTTCTAAAAGAAGACATAGAAAAACAATATTTATGAGCTTGAGTTGGGCAAAGATTTCTTGGATTCAACACCAAAAGAACATTCCATAAAAGAAAAAAAATAACTCTGATAAATTGAACTTCATTAAAATTAAGACTTCTGTTTCTTAAAAGACAGTTTAGAGAATGAAAAGACAAACTGTATACTGGAATAATATATTTGCAAAATATACATCTCATAAAGGACTTGTTTCCAGAATATGTAAAGAACTTCAGAAACTCCGTCATATGACCGGAAACAACCTAATAAAAAAATGAATGAAAGATCTGAACAGACACTTCACCAATGAAGACATATAGGTGGTCAACACATACACAAAAGGATGCTTAACATCATTAGTCATTAGGGAAATGCAAATTAAAGCCATGGTGAGATACTACTACACACCTTCAATGTCTAGAATTAAAAAGTCTGAGCATAACCAAGTGTTGACAAGGATGTGGAGAAATGAATTTTCATACTCGTTGGAATATAAAATAGTACAACCTCTTTGGGAAACACTTTGGAAGTTTCTTAAAAAGTTAAGCATTATACTTAATTGCAACCCCAGTGTTTTACTTAGTAGGAATTAAAGGGATTATCTATATAAAAGCTTGTACAGAGGTATTGATAGCAGCTTCATTTGTAAGAGCCCAAACCTGTGAAACAACCTATATGTCTATTAGTGAGTGAACTGATCAAATTGTGGTATAGCCAAACAATGAAATACTACTCAGCAACAAAAATGAACCACAATGCAGGCAAGGAATACCCCCCACCTCTAGGATAGAGATCCTCAAAGTGGCTTCCAGGGGAATTTCAGAATTTCGATGGGCTCCACTGGGTGCCAGGTGCACATCTCCCAATGAGAGAACTATTCTATCCATGCCTGACAGTAATCAGACTTGGCCACTCAACTTGTTCTTGGCACTGAAATGTGAGAGAGTACACCAATTCTGAGTAGAAGCTTTAACAGACCCAATGTTTTGGAGATTTTTCTTTTCCATCTGCCACTAAAGTAGCATTCCTGGGTAAGAATTGCTCCTTGAGCTACGCCCTGAAACAAAACATGGGGAGCAAACCAGCAGGTGACACATAGCATAAGCAAAAAAACAAAACAACAAAAAACTCTAGTACTTTGAGCCTCTGAGATTATAGATATGTTAAGTTTGGGATGTCTCTGAAATATAAAAGTAGAGCAGTCAGATGGTGAGTTGGATTCATGAGTCAGATACTCAGAGAATACAGAGAACAGATCTGAGCCAGAGATAAAGTTTGGGAGTTGTCAGCTTCTAGTTTGCATTTGAAGCATAGGAATGGATAAGATCACCTAAAGAAAGAGTAGAAAGGAAAAAGTGCTGAGGAGCACAAACATTTAAATGACCAGTACAGGAAGACAAGAGTCTGCAAGGGAGACAGGAATGGCCAAATATTTGGAGGAAAGCCACAAATGAGGTTTCTAGTGCAATCCCACTTTTGCTGTCCTCATTCTTTGTTCCTTCGGCTTCACTTCCTTTTCCTTAGCCTGGAGACTGCTAAGCAAGCATCAGAACCTGCTGGGTGCACCTCACACTCAGCAAGATAAATTTTTCTTTTACATTACTGGATTTTGAGCACCATCTGGACAGGGATCCTACCTTCCTAATTCTCCTCTGTGCTTCCAGGGCCCAATGACACTGCCTTGTCCCTAGTGTGTGTAGCTGACGGTCAACTCTTCCCTACTGGTCACCTGCCTGGCCCTTCACCTTAGTCTTTCCTTTTGATTCCTTTTCCTCTACATGCATGTGCTCAGGCTTTAATCACTAATTATTTTTAAATAAATACTGAGTAGGTAAAGAGAAAGTGAGCATAGGTGTAAAGTATAAAGAAGTACAATACGATGAACATCTATGTGTCAACCTCTCAGTTTAGCAAATAGAACCCTACCATTAGCTTTGAAGTCCCTTTGTGTTTCTCCCCATTTCTACCACAGTGCCTCATTCTGGGGAGGAAACCACCAGCTTGCATTTTGTGGTTCTCAGCAAACTAGGAACAGAAGAGAACTTTGTCACATGGATAAAGAGCATCTATGAAAACCTCTAGAGAACACCTGATGTTTCTTTGCTTCACTTTATAATTTTACCACCTTGTTTACAGTCCTTAAAAAAGTTAGAGTTTGCATATATCTTCATAGAAATAAAATCAGACTGTAAGTGTTACCCAATTTTTTTTTCCTTTGTGCTCAAGATTATGGTTCTGGGCTTTGTCCGTTATGGTGCATGTAGCTGAACAGCATTCATTTCTCTATCTGTATTATATTCTAAACGGTACCAGGATAGAGATCTGTTTCTT
>RCUC01117727.1:0-15130 GCA_003697995.1 Taxidea taxus jeffersonii
GTTGGTGATGAGGTTTTCTGGAGAGTCTGACCTGGAAAAATCAAAATATCCAGAGCTCAGCCTGACAAATGCAAAAGGTCCCTGTACTGAGCTGCCCCTCACAGCACAGCCTCAAGCCCCCATGGGGCCTCCATGGTTGATGCCAAAGGACTCTAAATCCTGGATACCACCCAGGGGGAAGGAGGGGCTTCTGAAGATTGCCATTAGGGAAGAGAGAGGGAGAATGTGGACAAGGAAGCAGTGACCTTCCTCTCCTCATTCCTCTAAGGGGACCCCTCCCCTCCCACCCAGACTGGTAGGGGTGGGGGCAGGAGGGACAGAGAATCTGGGTCAAAGACATTTCCCTAAATAAAGCCTGGGTCCTGAGGCACTCCCTGGGCTGTGTGATTATTACTCACGTTTTTTCCAGCAGGAACTCCACGTCCAGCTCCTCCTGTCCCTGAAATCAATGATGAGCAAGTCGTGAACATTTATACATCTTTAGAGGTGACACAGTTCTTTGACCATGCATTGTCTCATCTGGAGCAGTCGCTCAGGGAGGCGCGATACTACACTTCTTCCCACTTCACAGATGTGGGAATTGAAAATTGGGGAAAAGAGGGGCTGCCTATCCAAGTTAGCCACAGCTGATGAGTCTGCAGAGAATAGGCCTCTCTCCCTGGCAGGGTTCAAGGAGGACGTGAGGAGCATGAGGAGCACAAGCAGAAGAGGCTTAAGGATGCCCTAGTCCTCTTGAGGGGGACCTGACCCCAGAACCCTGCCCTCCCATTCCCCAGCCTTCCCCTGCTGAAGGAGCAGAGACCTTTATAAAGCAGGCCTTGGGCACCACAGGCAAGCAGTGAGCAGGAGTGACCGACTGCCCCCCCCCCCCCCCCCCCCCCCCCCCCCCCCCCGCCGGCCCCCCCCCCCCCCCCCCCGCCCACCCCTCAACCCTCCCAAGGGCTAGTTACGCAGGTTTTGATTGATATTAGGAAGTTCACCACCACCAGAAATCTCCCTCCCGTGACTAAAATCTCTGCAATGAGTGATTCAGTCTGTAACAGTCAGTTAAGCCTTCTCCTTTCCTACTACAATATAAATATCTCTGGGAGGGGCTTCCCTCTTTTGTGAACACATTCAGCACAGCAGCATTCCAGCAGAAGGGAGAAGCTGGGGAACTTCCTCAGCCTGGAGCGCAGAGGGGCGGGGTGCAGAGGGGTGGGACTCCCCACTCACCTGGGGACGCAGGGAGAAGGTCTTCCGGAGCAGCTGTCCTGGGAGGATTTCTGAGACATCATAGAGAACCTTGAAGCAGGCATCGTCCTCCGTGACTGAGTCCTCATCATAGACATTTAGCTCCAGAACATTCTAGGGACCCGAAAACAGCAACTTAGCACATTATTTACTCATTACTGTACTTCATACCTGTTGAGCCCTTACTTGATGCCCAGGGTTGGAAAAGATTATTATGCCTCCATACCTTGTACTTCAAAATAAAAATAATAGTAAAACTTAAAAGCATTAGAAGGAGATCCAGCAAAGTTCCTAATCTTCCCCAGCTAATTTTTGTTTTTATAAAAAATAAAATTCTTTTAGTGTTTCCCCACCACTGCACACATCCCCCCTTTGCTGCCCCCAAGGCACCATATGTACCAGGCGTTGTATTAGGAGTCTTCCATACTTTATCTCACTTGACCTCAACAACCCCCTTAGGAAGGGATTCTTAACTGCCTCTGTTCCACAAATGGGCTTAGAGAGGACCAGCAACTTGCCAGAGATCAGGCTCATAGCCACAGGGTGGGTCACACGTTCTCTCCCACACAGCACACGGGGCTGGGAACAAAGACACTCCTCCTCCCCAGTGTCTCTGACTGAGCCCTGGAGGAAAAGTGTGCTCTGACAGGAGGATACAGCCTGTGCTTAAGTGGGTGGTCCTCGCCTTTACCTTGACCTGACTCTGGATTAGGAAACTGAAGGTCTCATTCCAAACAGGATGACTGGAGTTGGTGATTGTTTTGGTCTTGAACTTTGTTCCAGGGACGGTTGGTAGCTCTAGGGTCACATAGGGGTCTGCCTCACTCACTGCCAAAATTGAGAGAACAGAGTAAGAGAGAATTCCTTACACTCCTCTCCAGGGGCCTCACCATGGTTCCTACCATGACCTTGGCGGCCACTGCGGCAGCCCAACCCAGCCCCCAAGTTACTACCCGGGCCTTTCCCACAGGGCCTGGTCATCTCTACACCCTTGGAGCCTAGGAAATAGTTACTCACAGAGATCAGTCCAGCCCAGGTTCCGTGCCTCCAGGACCCTCACAGTGAGCCTCCAGCAGGCAGAGGCCTCCCCCTAGAGGGAGAGAACAGACTGCTCAGTCCCTCCTGCTCAGTCTCCAGCCCCACCCCTCTGTGCTGAGGTTTCTCCTGACACACTCAGTGATGCTGCCAGGCATTCTGGGGCCAAACAACCTTCACCCACCACTATCCTTAGGGCCGTGGTCCTGGGCTGCAGCAGTAAGGGCATGGGACACGAACCGGGGGTGGAATATGTGGGACCCCCGGGGACAGAATTGCTTCTGAGCTTCTGTGTGCACTCCAGGACAGGGGAAGGACAGAGGCAGCCCAGACTCCCCTCATCCCTGAGGCCACAGCCTGTGTGGGCTATGAAGTGTCCCCACCTGCTCCTTTCCAGCCAGTCACCATGTCTAATTTGAGCATCGTTGCCCATTTCTCTCTCTCTGTCACCAAGAGCCTCTCAACCTCAGAAAGCCCACTGTCCCCTAGCAGGGTATTTTTACCAGGGTGAA
This sequence comes from Taxidea taxus jeffersonii, assembly GCA_003697995.1. Classification (NCBI taxonomy): domain Eukaryota; kingdom Metazoa; phylum Chordata; class Mammalia; order Carnivora; family Mustelidae; genus Taxidea; species Taxidea taxus. Next base: position 2,781 of record RCUC01117727.1, read on the forward strand.
GCCCCATTTCTCATCACCTCTAAAACCATCACTAACACAGAGCATCACAGGATAGGCTGTGACAATAGATACAAAGATGGGTCATTACTCAGGAGGTTGAGTGGAGTGGGAAAGGCAGGCTCCTAGACAGGATATCTGGATCTAAACTTGGTCCTCTGCTTACTTGCTGTGTGACCCTGGACAAGTCACTAAACCTCTTAGAGCCTCCATTTCCTCCTAAATAGTAGGACTAATTAATAGAGGATAAATGTGTTAATGTCTGCAGAATGCTTAGCAAAAAAGTAACCAGTTTCTAGATAATGACTATTTATTACTATTTATTAAGGGCTTGTTCTGTTTCTAGGTACTGTACTAAGCAGATTATTATTCCAAATTGATCTATCTTCCTGACTCTCCTAAAAGAGTACTCTCATTTCCTCCCATTTTACAGATGAGAGAACTGAGGCTTAGAAAGGTTGCCATAGGTCACAGAATTAGCGGGTGACCTAGGTAGGATTCAAGCCCAGGTCTTCAAGGCCAGAGCTCACACCTCCCATACTGTTCCATCTCCCCAGGACTTTGTTCCTTGGTAAAAGCATGCAACTTTCCCCCATGGCCCTCTGGATATCTGAACAGTAGAATTTCATAGATTTGTCCTAGACCAATACTGATATTGAACTAACTAACTAGTAGGATTCTCCTGAGGGCATTGGGTCTTCCCCTCCCCTGTTGAAATGTCCTGCCTTAATTGATGACTGACCCTGAAAGCTGTGAAGGGCTTCTCCAGCAGGGATTCCCCACACCCCTCCCCAGTCCCCTGCCCCTTCCCATAGACTCCTGGGAGTACCTCCCTGCTGGGAGTCTCAGCCACTGTTTCTCCTAGGCAGGGACCCCAGGGCATCCTCCAGCCTCCTCCCTTTGGAGAGGCTCAGTGCCGGCCCCTGCCCATCACCGGAGATGTGACCCAAGTGAATCTGATGCGGCTGGAGTTCCTCATACAGGGGTCCAACCATGGGATCTCCACCAGCAGAAGAAAAATGAGCAAGCTGCCTTTCCCCCTGCTGGCCTCCAGCAACCCACTGTGGTAGGGGAGGATGCAGAGACAAGGAGTGGACACTTCAGGCCCAGCTCAGGCCCTGTATCTCCTGATTCATGCTGAGCCAATGCTCCTGGGTCTTGCAGCAGGCAAGTCCCAGAGCAAGTCCGGATGCCTGGCTTGGCCTGCCAGCCCAGCTCCTGCTGCCAGGGCAGGCTCCAGGCTCCTGTTCCAGCAGGAACGAGGCTGGGTGAGGCCACTGCTGAGGCTGCCCCAGGAGTCGAATTGAAGGCTGGGGGTTGAGGGTCTGATCTCGGGGATTCAACCAGTCCCAACAGCATCCGCTGGGGCTACGTGCTTTCCAGGCATGTGGGCAGACTCAAGTCCCCAGAGTCACTGCACCTTGGGCTTCAGTTTTACCCCTGGGCTGGATCTAGAGGAAAAGGATGCCCAGCCTTCTCCAGGGAGATGAGGATGAACACAGGTACATCAGAAACCTCCAGGGCTGGGTTCTGTGGCTCCAGCTGCTGATGGGAGGAGCAGATGGAGCCCGAGTCATCCGGCCCCTCCACTGCCCCGCTCCTGCAGCCTTGGGGTCTTGCCAAACTGCCATCTGGGCATTTTCATCAGTGTCCACTTGTTTTGGGTGGGGGGGTCTTCTAGACCTCAGGCTGACAGGGGCTGGGGCAGGAGGTGTTGTCCTTCAATGAGGGGGTCCCTTTCTATGTTTCCCAGGATGGCCTGGTACCTGACTTGAGCCAGGCAAATTTTCTTCAGGAGCACCATCTGGAGCTACTTGGCTGGATCTGACTCAGGCCTGGGTCTCAGGGCCAAGGCTCCAGAAGCCTGGCAAAGTCTGAGAATGAGGCAAATGCCTCAGGATGATGAGTGTGGCACACTTAGCCTCTTTCATGTGCCCTGCCCGGGGCATCAGGGGAGACCCAAAGAGCCAATCCCTCTGGCCCTGGTGCACAGCACAGGATGAGAAATCTGCCTGAGAGAAGCACATGGAAGGAGTGGGGCTAGCAGTCTATAGATCTCTTTGGCCTGGTGGTAACCTTCTCTTTTGGCCCAGTAAGTAACTGGCAGTGGATGGGGACTTGGCCCAGCAAAGCTCTGGGGACACATAGGGTGGTTTCTTGGCCCCTGCCAGTTCCAGGAGGCCCACTACCAGCAGTGGTGAACTATGGGCCTGGTGGGGTATCCTCTTATGACACACAGCCACTGTGTTCTCTGAGGCGGTATGCAAGCTTTGGCAGGGAGGAGGGTAAGAATGTCTAAGGGGATTGCTGGCTGATCACTCACAGTGGAGGGAGAAGGTTCTGGTCTCCCAGGCCCTCCCTTCTGTGGATGCTGATCATCCATCCACCCCCTCCCCCACTCCCCATTCCCAAGCACAGACTCTCTTACCCTTTGCCTCCCACCCTTGGCCCCTGCCTGGGCAGAGACCCCACCCCTAGGAGCCGGGCCTTCCCCAGAGGCCAGAATCACCTTGGCTTTCACCGTGTCAGGCTTCTCAGAATGCACCCCGGCCCCGGGCCCTGCCCTGAGTGATACCCATGGGCTTGGCGACACTGTTACCTGGTGAGGATGGCCAGGGGGTCCCCTAGTTGTCAGTCTTTCCATACCAACCCTTCTGGCTCACTCCAGGTCCAGCTCCTGCCAAGAGGCCAGCTCCCTGGACAGCTGTCAGCAACTATCCTAATAGGATGGGGCCGCGAATCTGCCCGCCTCTGAGGAGCCGCAATCCTATAAACAGGTTGGGGCTCCACCCCTGGGTCACTCCCTTAGCCTAGCATCTTCCCCTCTTCCCCAAGAGGCTGGGCCAACCAGCATCTCCAGAAACCTCTGGCAGGGCTCCAGGACCCACAGATGGAGCACCCTTTTCAGATGTGGGGCATAACAACTGCAGATGCCCCGAAGAGGGGAGCAAGTCCTAGGAGCAGTGGTGGAAGCTGGTTCCCCTAAGGATGAAGGTCTGGCACAGGGTAGGGGCAGAACTATGGAAACCCTGCAGCCCAGACCCAGCCTGAGCCAGGCAAGCCTCTTAGGGCTTGCTGAGTGCTGAGCATATGGGAGCAGATGAGAGAGACCAGACCTCCTTGGCAGCTCTCTGCAGCCAGGATCCTGGCTATCATAATAAAGGCAATCAGAGTGGCTGGCACTGAGCAGAATTCAGAGTGCTACAGGGGGGCTCTGGACTCTGGTTCTAAGCCCCTCACCTTCAGCCTTACCCTCTCCCCTTCCCTTTGGCTGACTCTAGGAGTTTAGAAGATTTCCTTTAGACTCAATTGGCAAACATTCTAATATAGGTAACAGAGACCAATCAGGATGCTCTCAGACTATGAATATTACAGAAGAAAACTTTGTGAAGTTACTTGTTTAAACTATTCAGTGTCCGCAGCAACACTAAGTGTTCTAAAATGACATGAATTCAGTTATTTTGTTGTCAATCCACTATGTAATTGAACGACAGGATTTATTTTTCAAGGCAAATGAAATGGAATTAATGTTAACTTAGTACAAATGGATCTAAAAAGTATTATTATAGGGGTACCTGGGTGGCTCAGTCAGTTGGGCATCTGCCTTTGGCTCAAGTCATGATCTCGGGGTCCTGGAATCGAGTCCTGTGTTGGGCTCCCTGCTCAGTAGAGAGTCTGCTTCTCCCTTTCTCTCTCCCTCTGCCTCTCCCACTGCTCGCGCTCGCTTGCTCTCTTGGAAATAAATAAGATCTTAAAAAAATAAACTAAAATAAAAAGTATTATTACAGAATTGGCCAAAAAAGAAAAAAATAATAATAGTCTATGAAAAATGTGAAAAATAACTGAATGGGAAATATTTCTAGTTTGCATGAGCCTGATGTCTAATCTAATGAAAAAGTAAATGTAAAAGGTAGAAAACTATGAAGAACAACTTATTCCAGAATGGGTCACGCATGAAGCAATTCACGGAGTCACATGGCTGGTGAGTGGCCAAGCCCAGGATTATGTCCTCTGGAGTCAAAGTTTGTGTCCCCTTCCCCAGTCTGGGCTTAGCCTAGCCTGGAGCTTGCCCACCCTCCATGGCCTCCAGAGCCATCCCTGGACTGTAGGAGTCCTGAGAAATACATCTCACTGAGGAGTGAATTAACCTCTACCTGAAGTGATGTGAGCTTTATCTGGGACCACCAGATAGATAGTCAGGGGCGGAGGGAGGAGCTGAAGAGGCAGGCTGCATCATCACCTTCCAAGAGGTAACCCCCAGTGGCAGTCCTTCACACATGTATGGCAGGGTCAGGCACCCGCCTCCACCATTCCCAGAGGACTGGGGCTCAGGGCTCAGCTGGTCGGGCTCAGAGGAGAGCTTGGTACTCAGTTTCCCCATCTGTGCAGTGACGGTGGGGTTGATGCTAAGCCTGGTAAAAACCATGACATTCCTGACTCAGAGATTCTTAGTTTGGGGCTGGGGCCCATGGATGGGATTTGAGGCACTCTCAATTGTTCTGGAAATTATATATGGAATGATGTGGGAATGCTTCTGGAAAAAGAGTCTAGAGCAACACGGTCCAGTAGGAATGTCATGCAAGCCACATATGTCATACTAAATTTTCTACTAGCCACATTTTAAAGAAGTAAAAAAAATAGGAGAAATTAATTTTAACAATGCCTCTATTGAGCCCAATAATCTAAGGTATTATCAATTCAACATGTAAGCAACATATGAAATTATCAAGAAGATCTTTTACATTTCTTTCATACTAAGTCTTCAAAATCCACCGTGTGTTTTACACTTAGAGCTTATCTTTTTGTTTAAATTTCCTAGACTGTGCTTTTCATTCCCATCACTTATTTATTTTATAACTGGAAGTTCATACTTCTTAATACCCTTCACCTATTTTGCCCCTCCCCCAGCCCCCCAACAGAGAGTTTGCTCTCTGTCTTTATGATTTTGTTCTGTTTTTGTTTGTTCATTCATCTGTTTTGTTTCTTAAATTCCACATGTAAGTGAGATCACATGGTATCCGTCTTTCTCTGATTTATTTTCCCTTACATAATGTCCTTTAAGTCCATCCATCTGTTTTCCCAAATGATAAGACTTCACTCTTTTATGGTTGGGTAATATTCCATTATATGTATCTACACCACAACTTCTTCACCTATTGTCTGTGGATGGACATTTCAGTTGATTCCATACTTGGCTATTGTAAATGATGCTGCAAAGAAACACAAGTGGGCATGCACCTTTTTAAATTAGTGTTTTCATTTTCTTCAGTTAAATACCCCAAAGTGGGATTACTAGATTGTATGGTAGTTCCATTTTAATTTTGTGAGGAAACCGCATACTGTTTTCCAGTGGCTGTACCAGTTTGCCTTCCTACCAACAGGGCACGAGCATTCCTTTTCTCCACATCCTCGCCAGAATTTGTTATCTCCTGTCTTTTTGATACTAGCATTCTAACAGATGGGAGGTGATATCTCATTGTGATTTTGATTTGCATTTCCCTGATGATGAGTGACGTTGAGTATGTTTTCATGTGTCTGTTGGCCATCTGGATGTCTTCTTTGGAAAAGTGCCTGTTCAAGTTCTCTGCCCATGTTTAAACTGAACTGTTTGTGTTTCTGGTGTTGAGTTGTATTTGTTCTTTATCTGTATTGAATATTAGCCTCTTATCAGATATATCATTTGTGAGTATCTTCTCTCATTGAGTTTTGTTGATGGTTTCCTCCACTGTGCGAAAGTTTTTAGTTCAGTGTCATCCCAATAATTTAGTTTTGTTTTATTGCCCTTGCTGGAGGAAACAGATTCCAAAAAATAGTGTAAAAACCAATATCCAAGAGTTTACTGCCTGCATTTTTTAAAAAAGATTTTTATTTATTTGACAGACAGGGATCACAAGTAGGCAGAGAGGCAGGCAGAGAGAGAGGAGGAAGCAGGCTCTGCTGAGCAGAGAGCCCAATGCCGGGCTGGATCCCAGGACCCTGAGATCATGACCTGAGCTGAAGGCAGAGGCTTTAACCCACTGAGCCACCCAGGCACCCTGCTGCCTGCATTTTCTTTTAGGAGTTTCATGGTTTTGGGTCTCACATTAGGTCTTTAATCCATTAGAGTTGATTTTTGTGTCAGAAAGTGGTCCAGGGTCACTCTTTTGTGTGTAGCCTTCCAGTTTTCCCAGCACTTACAACATATCTTAATTCAGAATAGCTACATTTCAAATGTAATAGAGTGGTCACAGATAGCTATTGGAGCAGGGTTATGGAGGTGCCACAGAATCTGGCAAGGACGAGAGGAAATGAATTATGTGCCAAGACTTAGAATTTTATTTGGTTCACACTCAAGTGGGAAAGGGGAAGGACCAGGGGAGCAAGGGAGCAAAGTTGTTGGTATAAGTCTTTCTGATCCCCCCATCCCCCAGCCTCCCTGTAAAGGCTGTGATTATGAAGCAGAGACTGGGAACAATGGTCCAAGAAGGACAAAGGCCAGGGCAAGAGGACAGAAGAGAGGCAGAGAATATCTGGGGGCGGTCATTCTGAAGCGGGGGCAGCAGGCATAGCGGGGTTTGGCTAAGCCCACGTGTTGCTCACTCAGGCCAATGGGATCCTCAGGGGCAGGGCATGTCTGCTGAGCCTATCAGGGCAGGCCCCGCCCCAGCTGCCAAGCTGGAGGAGAGCTTGGACACCCACATTTTCTATTCTGCCATCCCTTTCCCTTTGCTGGCTTTACCCCTTCCTTCCACTCTCTCCTCTCAGAGTTTGCTCTACACTCACACACTCACAGTAACTGGACATCTATTTTTTTCATTCTGCATTCACAGACCCTTTAAATTTCCCATATCTCCTCTGTAGAAGCAGCTCTTTCCCCACGCTCAGCCCTCACGGTCTGGGTAGTCTTGTTCTGTCTCTTGCCGCAGGAATGCAACGTGTGGTGCACGGTTCATTGGACTCGTGACTCAAGCTGTCACAAAGGAAATTCTGGTACATGAAGTACTGAATGAGGTGCTTTGTCATTCCTGCCAGGCAAGCACCTGGCAGAATATGAAGGGGAGCCACTGATGGTAGACATCTTGCCATCACAAGGGGAAGACTGTTCGAAAATTGAGCCAACAATAATAGTTGACACTTAAGCAACTCTTACTCTAGGCAGGCAGAGGTGGGTTTATTGTGAAGGTAATATTGAGTAAGCTTTTGCACATGCCCTTTCAAGGCTCTGAGAGGACCTTAGCCATAGGTTCTCATGCTCGCTCATAAGGGTTAGTAAAATTTGCAAAAGTAAGCTTTTTAAACTACAATGGGTTGAGACCCCTGTCTTCGCATTCTTTCATGTCTTCTGTTAGCACTGATGTGACTGTATTTTTAGGATCTGGCTAAGGAGAAGGTGCGTTGGAGAGCCGATTAATTTTTATTTATTGGGACATAGTTATGTGGTTTGCAGTCAGTTTCATGTATACTGAAGTTACTACTAGCCTTTGTGATTTAGGAACAGCTCCCAAAAAGACTCCTATCTCCCACTGTGCCAACTCCTCTGGCAATGTGGTACAGAGGTAGGAGACCAGAGGTTGTACTGAGGTATGAGAAGAATAAGGTGGAGGAAGACAAACAAAGTCTGAAATATACAAAGCCAGAAACTAGTTTGTGGAAAGTTTGTCCAGTCATACTGGTCAAACACATAAAGCCCTAGGTAAAAGATTTAGTTTTCACTGATACCTGATGAAAACAGAAGTTTCTCCTAAAGGAAATGTTTTCAATGTCTGCAATGTCTTTTTTCCTTTATTTGATGGGAATCTGAAGAGATGGAAGTTACCATATTCCTATGCTCTAAGTAACTAGCATATCCATAGTACTCAGATATGAGAGAACCTTGAGAGATGTGGCAGATTTGATTTTTTTAAAAAGATGGTTGCAACAACATCTCCTATCCTTCTTGCTCTTCCAAAACCTTGCAACTCCTTCTGCAAGAGGGGAGGGGGTGCAAATTCCCCTCCTCTTGAATCTGGGGTGTGCAGACTCTCTCCAATTGGATCTGAGGGACTCATACTGCTTGACTCCAAGTTTAGGTCATAAAATGTGATGTAATTTTTCTGGCTGAGAGCTGTGGGAGACGCCCAAGTCCCCCTGTGGTTGCCCCGTGGTGAGGAACCCAACTTCTGTGGAGAGGCCATGAGTTGGGGCTGGTCTCACCAGCACTGTCTCCAGATCCTCTCAGCCCAGCTCCAGGCTGGGGATGAATGAGCCTTCAAATGGATCTAGCCCAACTGTTGAGTCACCCCCAGCCTGTGCCCTTTTTGAATTTCTGACCCACAGAACCTATAAGCCTAATAAAGTGGTTTTATGCCATTAGGTTTGGGGGTGGGGGGCTTGTTACAGAGCCATAGTCACTAAACCAGAGGTTTTCCTGAATTTGCAAACAATTCTAAAGCTTGATGTGACACTACCAAAGAAGAGTAGTGAAGCAGAAAGAAACTACCGATAATTAACTATATGACCAACAATTTTTTAAAGTTGGTATTTAAGTTCTGCTAGTTAATATACAGCGCAATATTATTTTCAGGTGTGTGATGTAGTCGTTCCACACTTCCACAAAACACCCAGTGCTCCTCACAACAAGAATACTCCTTTATTCCCACCACCTATTTCATCCATCCCCACACCCTATGGCCAACAATTCTTAAAAATCTTCAATCAACCAAGCTAGAGAGAAGATTGCTTTCTATTTGTTCTAAAGAAAATGATATTATAAAATTGATGTTGAATAAAGAGAAATCAAAGAATATGCAACCAAACAGAGAAAGGAAATGTACAGAGTTTAATTAATGGCAATTAATTAATTTAAATAGTACATTACATTAAAAATTTTGTGATGCCTTGGCATTTATCAGCCTTTTAAAATTTGTATTTTTGTGTGATTTCTTTTAACATTCCTAATAAATACTTTCATACATAATTTTGTATCAACTTCAGGCTCTATGGAACATGGATCTAGGCCATATATCACACCATTCAAAGCACTTTATATATATAACATTTATTCATCCCCCAAAACTCTATGAGGCAGGTGTTATTATTACCCTCACTTTACAAATGAGAGAACTGAGGCAGAAATTATTTGAGGGACTGTCCCCAGGTCTCCCTGAGGATCTAGTCCAGAGGCAGTGTTCTTTTTTTTTTTTTTTAAGGTTTTATTTATTTATTTGACAGACAGAGATCACAAGTAGGCAGAGAGGCAGGCGGTGGAGGGGAGGGGGAAGCAGGCTCCCCGCAGAGCAGAAAGCCCGACGCGGGGCTCGATCCCAGGACCCTGGGATCATGACCCGAGCCGAAGGCAGAGGCTTTAACCCACTGAATCACCCAGGCACCCCCAGAGGCAGTGTTCTTAACCACCACCTGCAAGATGGTCTCTTTCCCTCAGAAGTACAGGCAAGGGGGGAGCATGAGAGAGTCCCTGGATCCAGCTTTGCCTGAAGGAGTAGATCTAGTTCTGGGCTTTTCATTTGGGTCTCAGCAACTCCCTCATCCACCTTAACTCCAGGAAAGAAGGATTCAGTTACTCCTGTCCTTTACCTTCCCCTAGAAAAGCACTTGATGACAGTGTCATGGAGGAGAGGAGGTACCTGATGGAGTGGAGGAGGAGACAGAACTGATGCCCAGCTGAGTCTCAATTCTAGGCAGAAGTCCTCAAGCAGGTGATGAGACAGATGCCAAGATGTATTGTGTGAAGCAGGGATGACACATGCTTCAGCATTCAGCACTAATTAGCATGTCAAGATCAAGGCACAGGCAGGTCTGCTCTCTTACCTCATGAGGAAGTGATTATTCATTCTGTTGACAAAAGAGAAAGGATCATTTCCTGTCCAGGACTGCTCAGGACCAAGCAGGAAAGAAGCACTGGTCCTTCTCATTCTAGGGCTATCAGAACAGATAGCCTTTCTCTAAGCAATGGATCCAGCCAATCCACTAATTCATCCAGCAGGTATTTATTGAGTGTCTACTATGTCCCAGAGAGAGGGAGAGCCAGGAGAGTAAAAAAGGCCGATCCCCACCTAAGGAAGCTTCCATCAGGTGTAAATCTGTCTTCCACACCATGTCTCTCAGCCAGTGGAACACATCAGTGTCTCAGGACCTGGGACATTACATTGCAAGTTCTGGAGTGCTGGGGCAGGTACCTGACCCAGAAGAGAGCCTCAGGAGTTTTGAAATAAAGAGCCGTGGAAGAGCTATAAACAAACATTATTCAGCTAATTAATTTTGTCTGGAGGCAGTGGTAGCAGGTACATGAGCTTCAGGTTGAGTTAAGAAATAAGAGCATGTCTCAAGAAGCACTGATGTAGGGGCGCCTGGGTGGCTCAGTGGGTTGAAGCCTCTGCCTTCTGATGTAACTGGGCTAACCTCCTTGTAAGACTCTTCTGCCTCCCCTGCTTGGCTTCCTCCATCTCTGGGGGGCTTTGCCTGCCCCCCCATTCTGCCCTATTGGTCTTTTCCTCTCAGATTCCTCTTTTCCGTCTTTTTTTAAAATTAAAGGTTTTATTTATTTATTTGAGATAGAGATAGAGAGCATGAACAGGGGGGAGGGGAAGAGGGGAAGAGAGGGAGAAGCAGGCTTCCTGACCAGCAGGGAGCCAGCTGCGAGGCTGGATCCCTGGACCCTGGGATCAGGACCTGAGCTGAAGGCAGAGGCTTACTCCACTGAGCAACTCAGGCCCCCCATGAGTTAACATTTAAAAGTACTTTGAATAGTGCCTGATGCACAGCTAACACTCAGTAGATATTAGCTATTATTATAAGCTATTATCCAGGAATCACCATAAATCTGGAGGACAAATAAATATATTCATCGTAGATACATTGTAGTGTAACTGCAGAACACCAAAGATAAAGAAAAAAAGTACTGAAAGCTTTCAGGAAAAAGAGACAAGACCTGAAAAATACCCCCCAAAACCCCAAAAAACAAAAAAACAAAAAAACTCCCAGACAATTAGGTTACAGTGGGCTTCTTAATAGCTATAATAGAAGCCAGAAGAATGTAAAATATCTTCAAAAGTCAGAGATACAAACTGCCAAATTAGAATTTTAACACAGCCAAACTATTTTGTAGGATTAAGTGTATAATGAAGAAGAACTTCCCAGATCAACAACAACTGAAAATCTACCAACAACAGCCCTCACCAAGAATGTTTAAGGAATCACTCCAGGAAGAAGGAAATAGAACAAAGGATGTCATGAAAGAAGTATTGTTGGGAAAATAAGTTAGTAAGCATATGGTAAACCAAAATATTGACTACACAAATAATAATCATGATGATGACTATGGGGAATAAAAAAAAAGAAGGAAGGAAATTACAGAGCAATGACAAGTGAAACAAAAGTTGTGCCTGGAGCTGAAGAATTCTGAAGACATGGTATTGTGAAGGAGAGCGAAAAAATGCAGCAGCTTTGGGGCACCTGGGTGGCTCAGTCAGTTAAGCATCTGCCTTCAGCTCAGGTCTTGATCCCAGGGTCCTGGAATTGAGCCCTGTGTCAGGCCCTCTGCTCAGTGGGGAGACTACTTCTCCCTCTCTCACTCCCCCTGCTCGTGTTCCCTCTCTCACTGTGTCTCTCTCTCTGTCAAATAAATAAATAAACAAATAAAATCTTTTTTTTAAAAAAAGATCAACTTTAAACCTTGTTCATTTAGGTAAACAGGTTAAAATTTCAGGATCCCTATAAAAAGAATAAAAGCAGAACATACAAATCCCAAAATAATGGAGGGGGAGGGAAGAAGCAAAAAGAATTCAGAAAGAAAAAAACTGAGAAAAAGCAGAGTGAATAGAGGGCACAAAGTAAGAAGTAATGAATCCAAACATCTCAATAATCATAATAAATGTTAATGGACAAAATTTGGAACACTTGGGTAGCTCAGTTGGCTAAGTGACAGCCTTCGGCTCATGATCTAGGAGTCCCAGGATCAAGTCCCATATTGGGCTCCCTGCTCAGTGGGGAATCTGCTTCTCCTTCTGACCCTCCCCCTTCTCGTGCTCTCTCTCTCTCTCAAATAAATAAATAAAATATTTTTAAAAATGTTACTGGGGCGCCTGGGTGGCTCAGTGGGTTAAGCCTCTGCCTTCGGCTCAGGTCATGATCCCAGGGTCCTGGGATCGAGTCCCACATCAGGCTCTCTGCTCAGCAGGGAACCTGCTTCCCCCTCTCTCTCTGCCTGCCTCTCTGCCTACTTGTGATCTCTGTCTGTCAAATAAATAAATAAAATCTTAAAAAAATGTTACTGGACTAAATTCATCAGTTTAAAAACATAAATTTACTTTTCTATATGATTGAAGTTGATCACAATAAAACATTTTTAAAAGGGGGATTGTCAGTCTAGAGTTTCT